>JZKD02S1886885.1:512406-534372 GCA_000966675.3 Picea glauca | reverse complement strand
TAATTCAACTTAAAAATATAACTTTTAACTTCTTGACTTTTCCCCCTTCAGTGTGAGACTATGACCTAGTGGGGGTGCCCAGGCCACTGAGTCTCCTCATCACCTCTCTAAGAGGAAGGGGACATTACATATCCCCCATCAATGACATGAAACTGACACATATATTTAAATTGGTGGATCAAATGAACATGGACTGACACGGGTATTGAAACAGGAAATTTGTGATGGTTAACTCTCGAGGAAGATACTTCCCTTGAACACTGAGGCACAACAGAAGAAACACAACATGGAACAAAACATGATAATGCAGTGGATACTGTGACTTTCGTCGGGTGACCCAAAGGAGTAAAGAAACTTAGAGTATTGGTTCAGTGCAGAGGTTCAATGGATTAAAATGTATGCAAAGACAAAGTGTCATGTTCAAGGGCGACTGTAAGAGGGACTTGTGATGTTTTCAAAAACTACTTGGCTTGCTTCCTTCAAATTTCCCCCCCATCCAGATAGACAAGTACCTCTTTTTATTTTAGTGAGATCGAGGAGGATAACACCTGCTTGATATAACTCACCTTCGGTGAGTCCCTCTTTCTTTGTTTAACGAACTAGAAGAGGTAAAGGTTCGGTCCCATATGGGCCCTTCAATGTATATTTTTTAACGAGTCTAGAGAAGGTAAACTCGATGATTTTTCATGTTTAGAGAGTCTAAAAAGAAATTAAAGATGAATCCATTGTTGTCCTTTTTCGTAATGTTAGTCTCATGAGGCCGAAAAAGAGATAAATTATCACTCGAAATTTCAAACCTTTTAACGAGTGGGAAAGGAAGCAAGATCACTCGACAATCTTTTCATTTTTAGAGAGTCTGAAAAGATCTTAAAGATGACTCCAGGGGGTTCATTTCTCGTGTATCCATGCGCGTCATAAAAAGAGATAAAAGTTTACTCGGTATGTTCTCGTGTTTTTTTCAAACGTGAGAACGAATGAAGACCATGCTCGTTAATGCGACAAAATAAAAATTGAACAAAATTTCTCTGAAACCTACCAATAATGATAAATATGCGCACCAGGGTATTAATAATACCTCCAAAAATGATTTTCAAAAACCCAAAATAACTATGGTTTTAGAAAAAGTGAAATTTATAATAGTAATATAGGGTGAAAAATGTCTTTTACGAATTCATTTGTGCCAAGAATTTTAGTAGTGGAGAAATTGGCTTTGGAGGGTGATTCTTGGACTCATATGTGTCAGAGCTATGATCATCCATTTCCTTCTCCGTCTAGATCAGGTTGGTCCTATGCTTCTTCCAAACATCTTTCATGGTTTACAATAGATTTCTAGGTAATTTTTTTTTTTTTTTAAAGATGCCAAGGGAGTCTCTAAGCGTCGAACAGGCTCGACGCTCCCCTAAAATTCTATGGGGAATGCTACTTGATTTTTCCAGTGCTCTTCTAATATTGTTGGGAGGGCGCTAGAACTTTGTTAAAAGGGTTGAGGAGGCACTGCCAAAAATTGCCAAAAATTGCCAAAAAGGGCTTGACGCTTCTCCAAAAAGCTAGGGGGAGCTCTAGAAATTTGAGCACTCTGGTAAGACCATTGGGGAATCACTGACACTCTGATCAAAGGCTCAAGGGGGTGCTAGAATTAAAAACAAAAGGAAAGCAATTTTAAAGTTTAAATTACCCAAAAATTGTTAATGCGGCATGACTAATGGTCTTTTGTTGATGATGGTTGCAGGTTATATTTGGCAAAAGACATGATAAAGTGGAGGGAGCATGAGCATGATATCAATGAAGTGTCTACTTTACAAAACCCCCGATCAAGGGCCGCATTGAGGGAGTGTGGTCTCCTCAAGTTCTTTAAGATGCATAAGATGAAGAAGGAATTTCTCCTCCTTGAGTACATGATCGGGTTGTGGAACACTGCGGAACAAGGATTCCAAATTGGGACACAACTACTTAGAATTGAGTTAGAGGATGTTTATTTCTTCACTGACCTCTCAAAGACAGGGGCTCCTGTTATCTTATCTAGACAGAGGGCACTTCCAATTCCTATAGAAGAATATCTGGTGAGTCATTGTATTCCAGGATCGAGATTGGTGGGAGGTAGGATTGTGATAAAAGATGTTACAGACCTACCTATTCGATCTATTTTATTCACCATCACGAGTTAAGAAGGTAGTACCAGCTCACACTTGGTTTTGAGATCGCAGGTGGCTTATGATTTACAGTGTATGGAGCCAAATTTATTTAACTGGAGCGCAAGATTCCTTCAAAATGTGAAGGAGAATATTTTGAGATGCAAGATGGGGCAGCAGAAGAAATTTGGATATGGTTCGTTTATGGTTTCATTCTTCTTAGAGAGTATTCCTTAGATGAAACCATAGATTGCGCTAGCAGTGAAACCAATGGGTGAACCACGTATGGAGTGTTGGACAAGTTTGTCTCCGAGGATAGGGACAGAGTCAGAGTTCATATTTACAGGTGACTTCTTTGCTTGGCTAAGACGCCAACTAATCATCATAGAGGACTTCCCATATGCCGGAGTGGATTTCCAGGGTAGCATGGACCTAGTTCTTCCATATGGAATGGACTGGGATTCGTCAGGTGAGAAACCAAAACAATATTGTCAAGTGTTTTTTATTTTAAAGTTTATATTATTTTTGGGGTACCTAGAAGAGTTTTTAACAGACGTATTGTTTTATCGTGCAGAGAGGGGAGCAACACGTTTAGCAGAGATGTCGGCACTGGGGCATCGTGGATATGCCCAGATAGAAATAAAGCATGAGGTAGTGAGATGGAGTCTACGAGAGGTTGAAAGAAACCTCTGAGGTCTCGCGATTGGTGTCCCTCCTCTTACGAGGAGGGATGTTCCTTTGCATTTACAGAGACATACAATGGGAGTCCCTGAGGGTCGAAACTCCATATTGAGATGAGTAGCATGTGAAGTAGTGTTCTACTCAGAGGAAAATGTGATGTGGGAGGATTAGGAACTTCCTGATGCTTTTATAGTCTGTATAATGATGTTATGGGCATGAGGACCCAAAATGTTTCCCTTCTATGTATATTTTTTTATGTAACCAAACATTTTATATTATGTAGTATATATATACATATACGAGTTTTTGTAGTGCCAAATGATGTTTGAAAATAATAATGTCTTTTATGTGATGTGTTTAATTTACATGTGATGTATTTTATATGATATTTTTTTCTTTGTGAAACATCATCTATGTGTGAGATACCGATCCATGATATAATTGGCTAACGAATCCGAAGTTGTATTGAGTCCTCTTGGTATGTGTCTATATTTGATAAAATAAAACATTCTTTCAATACAACGATCTCGTAGGTGGATATGAAAAAGGATAGGATTGCGAATGGCATAGATTTGATTAAGTTGGCAGACTGCGAGTTGATATTCTAGGTTAATAATCATGCAAGATATACCTAGGGAGGAGGCTTCGGTTAAAATTTCGATGAAAACATGATATTCTGCCATGTTGTTAGTCGTCAATCCTAAAAAAATACCTCCTAAACTCACCAACTCATCAGAGTGGTAAATGACCCAAGTTGTAGAAGCAATATTTTGGGTGTGTCGACTAGCGCCATCCAACAAAGATAGGAAAGGAAGATGTCATCTGCACACACAATCACAAGACAAAGTATAAGAGGATAAAAAAAAACTCGTGCATGCAATACAAAAAGATACAACAAAACTAAAATACAATAATGTACAAAGCACACATGCTAGATGTTCTATGCATAGTATTTCTTAAGGTAAAGCCCGTTTCGGGGTTCACCCAGGGAGATTTCTTCGTAGTCAACTAGCTCATAGGCACCTCTATGTAAAACATGTTTAACGATGTAAGGACCATGCCACAAAGGTTCTAAATTGCATGTCCCTAACTTATCATGAGACTGGTCATAAACGAGGACTAGGTATCCTTCTGCAAAATTACAAGGCTGGATGGATTTGTCATATTGACTCTTCATTTTCTTTTGATACGTCTTGTTATCAAGAGCAACATAATGAAGTGTTTCATCCAATCTAGTCAGATATAGGAAACGTTCTTCTTCAACAAAAGTATGGGGTAGGAGTTCTACTTTGAGTTTCAACGAGGGAATTTCTCACTCGATTGGTAAAACAACTTCTATGCCATATACTAACTATAAAGGAGTGAATCCAGTAGCATTTTTCACTGAGGTACGATAAGCCCAGAGAGTGGAGAAAAGTTGAAGATGCCAAGATGTCTTGTTTTCCCCTACCATACATTGAATCATGGTTTTAAGGACCTTGTTGATAGCCTCAACTTGTCCATTTTCTTGAGGATAGTAAGGGGATGAGTTATCATGGAGAAAACCTAATTTGGCATGTAAATCACTCATCATATGGTCTTGAAAGTGTGAACCATGATCAGTGACAATGGCTTGTGGAACACCAAAGAGAGTGATGATGTGGTTGAAGAAGAAGAGAGATGAAGTGTGTCCATAATTCAGAAAGGTAGGCATAGCCTCAATCCATTTTGTGAAGTAATCAACAACAACGATGATATAACTGTGCCCCCCGGATAAGGTAGGTTTACACTACATGAAGTCAATGCCCCATTTGGTAAAGGGGTCGATGGCGACAACAGGATGTAGCGAAGTGGGGTGGGTGCATGCCTTTTTATAAAAAACTTGGCAAGGTGGGCAATTTTTGACAGCCTTGATACAATCTATGAAGATGGAGGGCCAAAAGTAACCAACACGTAAAATTTTCTAAGCTGTAGCCATCCCAGAAAGGTGACCGCCACAGGATCCAAGGTGACAGTCATTAAGAACACGTTCAGGCTCTTCATGAGTCAAAAAATGTCATAGTATAGTGTCGATACCACGACGATATAAAGTGTCACCGATGATAAGGTAATGCCGAGAATGGTGACGAATATGATGGCATTCATCACGGGAGATATTGGGCTGAAAATGTTGGGTTTGAATATATAGGAGGATATCTCCATACCAAGGATCATACGTGCTAATGAGGAACAAAGTTTCATCGGGGAGATAATCTCTAGGATTAGTATCTTCATCGGCATGGGGAAGGTCGTAGATAAGTTCCGCAAACACCAATGATTTTTTGGCTTTGGACTTAGCAAATTCAAGATCGAATTCCTGAAGGATGACGATCCATTTGGAATATTTTCCCCCAAGAACCTGACATGTCAAAATATGATACATGGGGTTTGATTCCGCGATAATTGTAGTGGTTCATAGAAAGATGTAATGGAGAAATCTCTGGACACCAATGACGGCTGCCAAAGCCAACTTTTCAACGTGCGAATATTGGAGCTCAGCACCAAATAGACTTTCGCTCAGATAATATTTCACATGTTCTTCACCATTAGGGTCCTCTTGAACTAAAACCATAGCAATAATGGAAGTAGAGGCTGCTAAGTAAAGGATATAGTCCTTCGTATAATTCGAAGGATGCAACAGAGGTGCGTTGGTCAATGCATGCTTACGAGAATCAAAAGATCGTTGATCAGTGTCATCCCAAATGAAAGGAGTGTCTTTCTACAACAATTGCATAAATCCTTTGGTAATATCAACGTAGTTACATATAAAACGATGAAGAAAGTTTTCTTTCCCATGCAAACTTTGGAGTTGGGTTAAGTTATTAGGTGGAGGTAAAGCAAGAATAGCTTTAATATTTAAGGGATCCACCCAAATCCCGTCTTTGGAGACAATGAAACCGAGGAGTTGACCTGATTTGACAACAAAGATACACTTGTGTGGGTTCAAACGAATACGTTTGAACCGACATCGAAGAAAAATATCCCGTAGATGAGTAATCTGGTCAGATCGACTAGATGAATGGGTTGGTAAATCGTCGAGGTAAGGTTCAACAATATGTTTGATATCGTGGAAAGCATATGACATGTCCCATTGCAATTTGGCACCAACATTTTTGAGGGAAAACAATAGTTTCCAATGAGATAAAGTTCCCCATGGGAAGATGAAGGTTGTATTATGTTGATCAATAGGTAAAATGTCAATTTCGTTGTACCCTGAGAAACCATCCATGAAAGAGAAAATCACTCTACCGGCGCAATTATCAATAATCTGGTCGATGAAGGGTGTAGGGTAATTGTCTTTCAGGCAGGCCTTATTGAGATCTCTATAATCAATGTAGACATGAATATTCCCTTGCTTCTTAGTGACCGAAACAATGTTCAAAAGCCATTTCGTCAAGGGGATAGGATAGATGAAGCCAGATATCAATAGTTTCTCAAATTCTGCCTTTATAGTTGCAGTTTTCTTGGGATGAACTAGGCAAAGTTTTTGTCATACAGGTTTAACACCTACGTAATTTTTAATTTCATGCACAATGCTCAACGGGTCGATCCCTGGCATTTCCTCATAGCTCCAGGCGAAGACATCATGAAATTATTTCAATAAAGTGGTATAAGAACCCACTTCTTCGGGCAAACAATTAGCACCAAGATTAATATTTTCCATGACACCCTCTTTGATTGAAATATCAATAACGACCGTGGAAGAAATGTTTCCTAAATTTCCCTCAGAAATAGTATCCTTGGTAAGTATAGGAGATTATGGAGAATCGACAACATCGGGAGGAAAGATAGAGTGTATATATTCCTATATTTCTTCGAGAGGTGGAATAAAATAAGATCGATGGTGGTTATCATCCTAGGGTACTTCATCAATGCTAATCATTTCCAGAATGGATTCGTCTGAAGGAAAAATCTGGGAAATGTAATAAAAAACATAAGACAAGGGGTTCAACCAAGATGGCATCAAGTAGGTGTTGGGTGCCAATAGATGTTAGTCATCCAAGGAGGGAGATGCGGATTGAATAGAAATGTCTGAGGCCTCAACTGGACTAAGTGGCATGGTGTCATCTAGTGCATCGAACTCTAGAGGACTAGGTACAAGCCAAGGATCAGATGATTCCAAATACTGATAAGTCACAGTCGAAATCATATTGACTGTGGCAATATGATGCGTGGTAGGAGGGAGCGGTGCAGGGAAGGTAACCATAAGGGTGGAATATTTTAACAATCCTACACCAAAACTTTCATCTGTGATCATGTGATCTCCCAAGAAAGGAATATTTTTGGTAGCGGGAGCGCGAGCTTCGGGTGTACATAAATATAACTGATCGATAGTGAAAATTTTGCCTAGATGAGGAAATTGTACACATTGAAACATCGATGAAGCAACGATAGTCATATCATAAAACCAATTTATTCCTAGTAACAAGTTGTAATCGAGGGGAGCATCGACCACCTCGACGTCAACAGAGACAATTTTTCTGCCCAACTGAACGGCTAAGGACTGCAAGAGTCTGTGAGGATGAAAACCTCGCCCATCGAATGCACGCAACATCATAGGGGATTTTTTAAGTGCAGGTGATTTTAAGCCTTTCCAACAAGCTAAAGACATGACACAAGTAGAGGCTCCCTCATCCAAGATAGTACGGTGAATTTGTTGATTGTGAACAACAACATCAATTTGAAAAAAAAGTTGGTGGGAGAGTCGAGACTTAAAACTGTCAAGGTTAAACGTGATATTGTTGGATGAATCAGGATCAAAAGTGCCAATAGCATCCAAGATCATTCTACGTTGACTTAGGAAGTGTTGTAGAACTTCCAACGCAGACATAGCACACGATGCTTGAGCCAAATCTTCAACAATGTTGGAGTTTTTTGAGGCACGTGAACTAGGATTAAAAGTAGATTTACAGATAGTTCTCTTGGGAGGGCATAATATAGAGTTGAACATAGGTTTCTCTATCTGAAGTGATCCGGACGGAGGACTAACAGAGGATTGTGATGGATCCGGTAAATTACCGTTAGTAACCTTTTCTTTGTCAGGTTTAGATGGTGTGTCGTATGTTGTAGAGAAAATGGATAAATCAATCCGATTGAACATATAAATATGGGCACTTGTCTAGGATTCATCATGAGGAGGGTGTCTAGAAATGCCTCCCTGGAGAGGGGGTTTGAGCAACCATGGATTGTTGCTAAGGAAAAGGTTGTGTTAACACAACAAGTTGGGAATTCCCTTTGAAAAGTTTTGCCACTTAATCACGATGTGGACAATATTAGTTGTAATGATTGTCACCACAAATAAGACATGGGAATTTCGGTTTCCACTGTGGTTTATTTTCGGTAGCAGGCATTGGAGTTTGATTTTTGGGTTGTTCATTGTTATTATTCTTTTTGGGTTTATTTTTTGTCTTCTTATTACCTTTGGATTGTTGTGAAGGGGCAGACTGAACTGCATTCACCTCAGAGACTTGAGTTTTGGGGGAGGTAGACGAGAGTGAGGTTGAACTGGGAGTGGGTATCAAAGAAGATCGATTTGCATTTCCAGTTGACTGAGAAACATATTGGGTTTTGACAGAGCCGATAAATCCATCTGCATGTGATGTGGATGAGGGTTTAGATGGAACGGTAGTGGAACATGTAGCATTTGGGATCAACTCATACAAAGTACAAAATTGTGAATAAACCAAATCTAAGTATTGAGCCCTAACAATGGATTCTTCCTCCATGAATGCACCGCCCATGGTGACATCACGAGTGATTGGGGGTAAAAGTGATTTGGTAAACCATTCTGCTAATAACTGGTCACGAATGATTTCTTTGATCAACCTTCATTGTCGTCTCCACTCATGAATATGATCAAAGATATGTACGGAGTTAGTCTGATGAAGGGAGGTCAAGAGTTCGGTACCCATATCGTATCGAATGGGTAGTTGAAAGTGCATGAAAAAGGACATGGCAAGGGAGTTGAAATCTTAGAAAGAAGCACGTGGAATTTCAATATACCACTTGGCTGCAGAGCTCATAAGTGTTCGATGGAAAATACGTAAACCTATAGAATTGTCCATTAAGAAGTTTGATGAAAACCATAAATGGAAATTCATCACATGGCTATTCGGGTCTTCTCCAGGTTTACCGTCAAATTTTGGAATATCGGAAGGTAATTTAGCAGGAATCACTGGCCAAAAGGGATAATGTAGTATAGGATCATTGGTTAATTGAGACAAGTCTGGCAGATCTAGAGTAGCAAGGAAGGTTAATTGTCAGTTAACTTGAGGGTGATATTGGTGTGGCTTAGGGATACCAGTAGGGCCGTAAACTGGGTTAGATGGATAATTGTATCCAGTAGGTCCTCCTATATACAGTTGTTGTTGACCAGGATAAATAGGATTTGATGATGGTTGAGAAACATGTGCAAGTGGAGGATAACATGATGGGTTTTGAGGATTATAAGTCGGATGATTTGTTTGCCCATAAGGGGGGTAAACATTTTGTCCATGAGGAGGATACACATTAGTCCCATGAGAAAGAGAAGGTTGTTGTTATCCTTGAGAATGTTGTCCCCCAGAGAATTGTGTATTTCTTGGGAAAGGAATGTTCCAAGGGTTTGGTGTTGCAGATGCATTATGTCCATATAACAAGTGATGGAATCCAATCTGAGGTTTCCCCCCAAGATGAGGTTGTGTCCCGATTTGAGGTTGACCCCCAAATTGAGGTTTCCCCCCAGTGTGAGGTTGAGTGCCTAAAGGGATCTGGAAACTAGAAGTGAATGAATGACCAGTGCCTCCAACCAGATTAAATCCACCAATACCATATCCTCCAAATAAAGGTGTAGGTATAGAACCAACATTGGCGTTATATCTAGGAGGAACAAAAAGTCCAGAAACTCCGGGTGTAACCTAGGAAGTGTTAGCAATGGAAGGATTTAGATCTCTGTACCCAGGGGGGAGTGACAGATTTGGTCTAAGTGGTGTTCCAATTGGAGCATGGAATGAGGCCACATTACTGGTAGGGATAGTATAATGCGCCATCTAGATAGTAGGGTTCGAGTGAGAACCAATCAACAATTGGTCTGCAATGGTGATGAAATTACTGGTCGCACAAGTAAAGTCGTCTAAAGTTACCTTGTAACTAATAGACATCTTAGGCACTTGTGATGCCATAGGTCGATTGGGACTTGATCCTAGGTTACCGTACATATCACGTACTATTAAAGGGATAGAACCCAAACCAAAATTTCCAACAGTATGAGCTCGGATCCTAAATGATTCACTTTGGAAAAGTGGATCCTCTACTCTAGATCCTGTGTTAGGTCCGGTGGGTATCTCAGTATCATCAATAACAACAAATTCTCCAGATGATTTCACCCAAAGCAGACGCGGATCTCGTCTAATACTCAAAGATGGGTTTATGGGAAGTCGAAAATCTTCCAAATAATCATAAATAATTTGGAATTGTTCCAAAGAGTGTGTGCTTCCAACTTCAGAACCTAGTTCATTATGAGCCTCAGGAGGGCCTTACGAAGAGTTGGGAAGAAAAGGTATATAACCCTCCATATATTTCAGGGGTCACCCTTGCATCCTACGTGAACAGTAGAGGCCAATGTTGCTTGAGCTAAGTAACGAACGAAAAAATAAATCTATGGCCGACTAAAGAAAAGAAACAACATACTCTAAGAAATCTAGGAATCAAACCAAGCAAACAAAACCTTCTCTCGATGACTGTACTAGTTGGTGATGAAATCCAACGTCGCGTGATCAAGTCAAGAAGGGGCTAGGATATGAGCAAGTGGAACATTTACGATGGTGACCTGCTTAACGGACTTATGCCTTGGTGCAAGCTTCCACGCAGTAATTGTGGATTTACCCTCCAAGGAGCCCAAGTGCATTTGAACACTGTATGTTCGAGGTACAACGAAGACTTCCCTTCACCGTCACCTTGTGTAAAGACCCTAAATATTATGGCTACTAAGGACACCAACTCCCAGTCATCCCCTAGGAAGGTATAGTCGACAGTCTAGTCCAAACGTATGGGAAGGAAAAAAGGTCTGAAATCCTTCGAGAGAACTAAGGACAAGTGGATTGGTAGAACTCCAGAGGGCCCTGAACAGATTCTGAATTCACGAAGCACCGATACCAAATGAATAAAGTTAATCCTCAAGATTAACCCCCAATATACGATATGACTACTATGAACGGTTGAACCATGGAGGGATAATATCCGTAACTCTCTTGAATGGTACCTTGTCCATAACCCCTGTGTGAGAGGGGGATCCCAGAAAGCTTATACTAAAATTGGATTTTCTCTCCCTATTGCAAGATGCTAATGTTTGTTTTGAATGTTTTGGAGATTTGTACACACAGCCTAATCCAAAGTGCTAATCCTAGTGTAATGTTGGTGGAAGACTCTAAAAAAATTTTAGATCAATTTTAATTAACGTTCATTTTTGTGGTTGTTCTTTACTTAGAGGTGTATGAATTTAGTGAAACTTGATGAAATTATGACTCAATTCCCAAAAAATGCATAAGAAATGATAAGCAGTCTTTTCTTTCAATGAATGTCTATTTAAGGGAAGGAGGAGGAATTTTCCTTTCACTGTCAAACACTAATATGCAGTAACATCATGCAATCATTCTCAATCAAGAATCCAACATAATGCTAAAATATTCAGAAAATGGTTCTAATATCCAAAAACCAATCATGAAAAAATATCCTGATGATAGTCAACTCAGTGTAAAGCTTCCTACATTAATCAGACTTCACGATCTGTGAGATTTAAGAAATCATAAGCAACCTTCACATATAAAAAAACACACTCTCGTTGTGATCAAACAGGAAACAAAAAGAAAACCAAAAATTCAAACAGGAGGAAATGCTTGGAGAAAAGACCTCAAAGATCGAAATAGAACATTGGATAGATATTTGAATTTTCTTACAACAACTTTCATTCAATCATATAAATGAAAAAATAAGTAGATAGACTCCAAATCTCAAACCAGAAGAGTGATTCGAAGTAATGAAGAGAGACGTCAAAAATCCAAACAAAACACTAATAATTCTTAGAAATAAAATGGTTGGAGGCTAAAACAAAGACACGTTGGGATGGTGATAACCTTGAGTAGATGAATCAACAAACAACTACACTCAGATATCAATTCCCAAAAGGTTTTTTAGCAGAAAAATACCAGCGCTCTCGTGTCAAAGGAACCAGAGGGTTGCAACACTCCGTGGGATCCTGCAAGGGAGTGTTAGCACTCAGGTTGTAGAGGCAGGGGAGTGCTAGCCTCTGATAATATTAGAAGTTTTCCCAGAACTCAAAAAAACTCAAGAAAATCCAGAAATTCAAAGAATCAGAAACACAACATGAATAATATCTAAAGGTGATCAGAGGCTAAAACAATACCAAAGAAGGAAACCAAAACTGAAAGCTTCAGTCCCCAGTGGAGTCACCAATTTCTGTTACAGGAGAATCCCCCTATGGACAGGTGAATTCCCTCTTGGATCCTAGACTTCTAAGACTAAGACAAAATGGTACTAACTTTGATCACTGATATCCCTTTAAACCTAGCTAAGATAAACTATAAATAAGAGGAAGAAGATGTACCTTTTTACGATGTTTGTCCTTTCCCAGTCCAATTTGAGCTCTGATCCTCAAGCTCTTCAACAATTCCTACAATCCAATCAAATACAAATCATTCTTCTGATTCTACCATGATTAGTTTGAAACTAGATATATACATTAAATACAAGTTCATGTGGGTATACACGATCTTGAAGGGAAAAGGCCAAGCACATGTATTAATGAAAACAAGGCAAAGTGCTTACAACAGTAGATGCAGATGCAACAGCCTCACCAAGCTCTCCTTTCCAACCCCTTGATCAAATGATACACAAACAAAATGAGTATTCTTCACTGATTATCTCCCTTCTGATGTCATAAGTTTGATTCCTTCAATGTCTCCCCCTTTCACCATGAGGAGGCCTCCTTATATAATCTTGGAGAGGCCTAACTACCTTAGAGATTATTGGGATAGGTTGAGGATCTTTCTCCATCAGTTGTGGATCCTTCCTAAGATCCATCCATGACCTCATATTCAAATCAAACAGACTCCAGAGATAAGGGGGATTTTCCCCTGATTTCCTCAACAACACAACGCTCGCCCATAAAGACTCACAGAGCGTTTCAACTCTCCCCCAAAGGAAGGCAAGGAGTGCTAGCACTCCCTGTTAGTGGGTAGGGGAGTGTTGCCCTTCAAAAGTGACTTTCAAGTGGTTTTTATCAAGGACAAATCTTTGTACTCTTCTTCAAATGAAACATCCTTCTTTAACCAGTCTCTGAGGGTGTCTTCAAGCGTTCCTTGTGATTTCGTTAGAGACACAACATAAGAAAGATGATAGTATGATTTTTGCAACACTTGCGACACTTATGGCCAAAATGAGACACTTGTAATGATGACAATAGGTCATCATTGAAGTGAGTAATTTTGATGTGTAACACCTACAAAAAGTGTTAGAAAAACAAGATCGTGGAGCAATAAAATAAAAAAAATGTGGAAATAAAACACAAAAGATACATAATACACTAGAGACACAGATATATGTGGTTCACCTAGTGTGGGTTATGTCCACGAGAGAAATTGTTAGGTCCTTCCTTTTTATTATCCAACAAAATGAAGGGATACAACCTACAAAACACCCGTTGTAACTTCCTCTTCTTTCTCTCATAGTCTCCTCTCTTAGAATACAATATTCACGATAATACACAACCACAATACAATTCCCTAATAAGAGAGGGTTTCCTTATAGGATAAAAAAACCCTAAAAACAATTTCTATTGTCATATATGTGACAATTGTGGGGAGAAAATATCCCCCACAACCCCCCGTTATGGAATGGGGTCCAAGAACGAATGAAACAAACCTATGAATTAGGATGATAATCAGGCTCCACAACCAACGAACTCCCACTTGGAGATTGATCACAACAACTCCATTATTTTTGTACCTGCTGGACTATACTCCACCTTGGACCTGGAATATTTATCATCTTCACCTTCATGCTCGAAGGAAAAAGATCTAACCTTTTAATCTTCTTTTCTTTTCCGAATCTAGGAAATCTAACTCTCTTATGTTTTCCATAAACAAAGTGCTAATAGAAATACAAATCAATTTGTTTAATATCTGGAAATAAATTTCTTTTGTGAAGTATATGCATCCTCTTCTCATGCATGTGTCCAATCCTATGATGCCACATTGTTTTATCCACTCTTGTAGAAGCTAAAGAGATATAAGAGTCAATATTACCAGTACATAAATACAATGTACCTATCTTCTCTCCTTTTTCTATCACCAATGATCCTTTAGTGACATTCCATGCCTTATCTGTAAAGATAGATATACAACCTTCACTTTCCAACTACCCAGTTGAAATTATATTTTTTCTTAGATCTATAACATGTATTACCTCTTTCAAAAACCATTGGTTCCATTATTTTTCTTTATTTGTACCTTTCCCATTCCCATAATTTTTCATGGTGCATCATCAGCCAAATGAACCTATCCAAAATCACCTTGAACATAATCTAGAAAATGTTTCCAATGCAGTGTGGCATGAAATGAAGCCTCTGAATATACTACCTAAGTCTCATAAATATTTTCTACAGAAAGAATAAAAGCATCTTGTAACACATCACCTATTACATTTTCTTATTGATTTTTCTCTTGTTATCCATCTCTTTGTTTCTTTGGAGCTCTGCAGTCTTTCTTCATATGTCCTTTCTTACCACAATTCCAACACTCTATCTTTCCCAATATGGATTTGGATCTTCCCTTCCTAGAATTATCGTGGTTCCCTGAGCCCTTTCCTCTATCATTTTGTCTTCCCCTATTCTCCATGTTTAATGCATTACTGAATGTCTCACCTATGATTTTCCATCGCATTTCCTCTCTAAGGATAAAACCAACAACATCATCAAATTTTAGAGTGTTTGAACCAGATACGTAGTTACTTACAGCCATGACCAAGTCATTCCATCTTTTTGGTAATGGGAACAAGATAAGAAGATCCATGAACTCATCATAAAAGTCCACTTTTACAGAACTTAGTTGATTAGTAACCGTATTAAATTCATTTAAATGATCTGCAACAAACCCACCTTCTGACACATTCATACTAAATAATCGCTTCATTAGAAATACCTTATTGGACACTGAGGGTTTTTTATACAGTTTAGCCAATGCATCCATCATTTCCTTCGTTTTTTTTTTCTTTTGAAATATTGAAATCCATCAATGCTACCAGGCTCAGTCGTATCATTCCCAGTGCCTTTCTATTGAGAACCTCCCATTCTTCAACCTTCATGGTCGTCAGATTCTTTGTTATTTCGCCCAATGGTAGGAATAGATCCTTCTGATATAAATAATATTCCATCTACATCTTCCATAACTGGTAGTTTTTTCCATTAAATGTTTCGACCCTAAACTTTCCATGTCCCTCCATTGCTCCCATTCAAACAAGGAACCCTCTTTTCATGCGAGTTACCTTTCGCTCTGATACCAGTTTTTAGAAAAACATGATCGTAGAGCAATAAAATAAAATAAAATGTGGAAATAAAACAAAGAAGATACACAATACAATAAAGACATAGATATACGTGGTTCACCCAATGTGGGCTACGTCCACTAGAGAAATTGCTAGGTCCTTCCTTTTTATTATCCAAAAAAATGAAGGGATGCAACTTACAACACACTCCCTGCAACTTCCTCCTCTTTCTCTCATATTATCCTCTCTTAGAATACAATATTTGCGATAATACATAGCCAAAATAAAATTCCCTCATAAGAGAGGGTTTCCTTCTAGGGAAAAAACCCCTAAAAATAACTTCTACCATCATATCTACGACCTTATAATGAATAGTCCATATTGACTGTGAAATTACAATATTTTACAAGGAATTTTTTCCCAAAATTTTACTTCGGGGGTGTTTCCCCTAAATCCCCCTCTAGGGGGGGATACAAAAATTGTCTCTGCCCCCTAGACCCCCCTGGTTATAGTTGTGGGGGGTGGGAATCCCTCCCACACCCCCCTATTAGGAATGGGGTTGAAGAAAAACTGAAGCAAACCTTTGAATTAGGAAGATAATCAAGCTACAAAACCAACAAAAAGAGTCTCGTGTGTCTTTTTCCTAGTAGTTTGTTGGCTCTAATACCATGTAAATGTGGATGAACCTGCACAAATAAGATCTAGCTATAAAAGGACATACACAGTTTGCAGAAAAATGAGAGAAGTCAGAAACAAGAGAGAGAGAGAGAGAGAGAGAGAGAGAGAGAGAGAGAGAGAGAGAGAGAGAGATAACCAAAGAATTGTATTAACTAAATGAAAGAATGATAATTTACATAGGATATACTTTGTATAACTCAACTAATGCACACTGGAAGAGAAGCCAATGCACCATAGTGGTGGTCTAGAGTGATCTGGACATGCATCGATAGTTACGGGAGTAAATTTCCACATATTCTAAGTCAACTAGCCTCTTAGTCATCAGTTAACTGACTGAAAGCATCAGTAATGTGCCACTCTAGTGATAATCCCAAGGACAATGCACATTAGTAGTGATGATCCCAATGTTGCATGGTGATGGAACCAATGTTGCATATATACTCCACTCAATTGATCCAACTGAAGTGTGAACTAAAGAGAATATTCCCCTAGAATGTAGGAAAATAAATATTCTCCCTAAAATGTAGGAGACTCGATAATGACTAGTAAACATAGGGAAAACATTGGGAAAAATAAATCCTAGGTGTGTGTGAAGTATCTCCAGGAGGATCTTACCCACAACCGAGAGGATGGAGAATATCATGGATAGGACAAGGAGGCATGGAGAAAGGTTGAATCTTTTGTTGAATAACTAGTTCTCATCGCCTGGTTTGTGAACCATGTGTAGGAGGCTATAGAGGTTGAGTTTGACCCCCCTGGTTTGTTATTCGTGTGAGAAGGCTGAAAACCCTACTCTTGTGGAGGTTGCAGATAGATTTGTTCATAACCAATTTCTTGAAGGAATAAATCCTTGTGGAATCCATGTCAGATGATTATTGGATTTTGGTGGGTATAAATATATAGTTCGAGGTGGAGTACTAAAAATTCACAAGGGAGGTTTGGTGGTAGTGAATGAAATGAAAATTGGGAATCTTTACAAGATGGAAGGGAATAGTAAAATAAGTGAAGCAATGGTGGTATCTAAGGAAGTAAGTGCATCTACTTGTTTATGGGATTCCTGATTGGGCCATATGAGCAAGAAAGGGATGGGGATGTAGGCACTAGTAAACTGCCAATTAATTCTAGACTTATAATATTTGAATTTATGCAAGTTTATATCTCCATTTTTTATAGTGATGAAGTTCGCAGATGTATATTGTGGAATCCTACTACCCAAAAATTATCACTAGAAGAGATATGTACATGGAACAATCAGAGGTTATTCATGATCACAAAGGGAGATTTGTCTGCAAACTCAAGAAATCATTGTATGGCCTGAAGTTACTTAGGAAATGGTACATGATGTTTGATTCTTTCATGTTGAAGGATCTAGGATCAACAAAACAAATATTTGGCATAGAAGTACATAGAGATGGAACACATGGTAATTTCTGGTTATCACAATAGAATTCTATGGTGAAGATACTAATGATATTCAATATGAACATTGTGAAACTGATAAATATCCCTTTAGCTTTCCATTGTAATCTTTCTTCAATTCTATGTCCCGGTAGTAAGGAAGAAAATGATTATATATATTGTATACCATAGGTCATTATAGTAGGAAGGATGATGTTTGCGATGAAATGTTTAATACTATATATTTCACATGAAGTTGGTGGTGTCAGGGGACACATGAAAAATCTAGAGCATTGGAAATGGGGGCTTTGGTATCTCAGAGAAAAAAGTATCAACTACATTGGTTGCAATATTTATTTTGCAGGAGATTTGGACGAGAGGAGATCTACCTAAGGTTATGTCTCTCATGAATGAAAAGATCTATTGGGTAAGTTTGGACAAGTACAACATAAGATGTTCTATGGTAGTCAAAGTGTTGTTTATTTGACAAATTGTCCAGCATACTAAAATGGGACAAGGCATCATTTTGTAAGAAGGCTTACTGATGGAGGTAGAGTGGTCCTTATTGGGGAAAACTATGCATACATGTTAACAAAACAAGTTATGTTAGAGAAGGTGTGATGGAGTTTGGACTCTCTTGGCTTGCAGGAAAGGTGATGATCAAATTCTTTGGGCAAGGTGTAAGGCAAATTGTTGTCAAGTTGGTTATTATTGGGTGGTGGGTGGTGACAACACAAACCTTCAGTTTCAAATCATTGGAGGTTTCTCAAGCGTTTGGCTTTCCATATGCTTGAAAACACTTATATTTCCTATTTAAGTGTAGAATCCTGCAAAGTTCTTCATGAGACTTGTAAAATAATTTCTCCATTGGTTGACTAAGGAATAAAATATATCTTCCCACTTTGTTCATCTATGTTGTATGATGTGTTATCATTCTCTACTCTATTCACTAATTTGGTTTTGCACAATGGATTTCAACATCATGTATAACCTCAATTTAAATGTTAAGAATGTTAAGAATAGTCTTTGATGAATAGATGCAACATGTATACTCTTAAAAATATTTTATCATTCAAATTAGAAATTAATTAAACCATTTTAAATATATTATTTCATGATTGTTACAATTTTAAAATTATTCAATAAGCACAATCATTAATTATTTAAAAAGAAAAAAATTATTCAAATTAAAAATGAATTAAACCATTTAAAAAATATTATTTTATAAGCATAAATGTTTTTAAAATTATTTACCCATCAATTCAAATTGAAAATGAGTTAAACCATTTTAGAAATATTCCACTTTGGTTTGAAATTTCAAATTAATAAAACTTGCATATATTTCTAAAAGGTTTGAAATTTCAAATTAATAAAACTTGGATATATTTCTAAAACTATCCATACATTGAAGTGATATCAATTAAACAATTTTAATTTGATAAAATTTCCAAATTGGAAATGATTCAAACCATTTTAACAATATTTTTCCATGATAGTTTTGAAATTTCACATTAATTAAATGTGAATATAGTTATAAAATTATTAGTACATTGAATTGGATAATAATTAAATCATTTTATTTACATATACTTCTAAAAATATTCCTAAATTATATTGGATATTAACTAAACCATTTTAAATATATTCTTTTAAAATAAATGTTGAAATGATATTTACTAAAATATTTAAAAAATATTTATACACAAATCATTTTATACTATGATGAACTTGTCAAAATTAAAATTGCAAATTATTAAGCATTGCACATTATTAAACGATTCATAAATTAAAAATGGTGAAACGATTCATAAATTAAAAATGGTGAAACGATTCATAAATTTCAAATTGTAGCACAAAATGTAACAATTAATTCATTATTCATTGAGGTTAAAAAATTAAGAATCTAGCTATTGATTAAGAATAAAAGTGAAGCTTCAATCGATATAGCTATTAATAAAGTCAAAAGATAGTCACGTATCAACAAATTCCCAAGTGCTACCCACAACGTTATTAGTAGCCATTTCTCACTCGACCAAAATAGGTTGTTGCTTTTGAATTAAGCATTGTTTCCTAAGGCATAGCGACATTGAACGAGAATGGTTGATCCTCTCTACCTCACTTGTATTTCTTTTATAACATTATTACTTATTCATTTTGGGAATGAATGAAGAATTATAGAATTTTGTCATTGTTGGTTGTGGAGCTTGATTATCTTTCTGATTCAGAGGTCTTGTGTTTTTTAATCGTGTTTATACTCCATGAAGACTTTACACCCCAGAAGTATGTACACTCTTCCACGTGGGGGAGTGCAGAGGGGGCTTACCCCCTCTGCGAGGTCCGAGGAAAAATTGTCTTGTAAATGTATATTGTAATTTCATTGTAAATTCGGATCGTTCATTATAAGGTCACAGATCTAATGGTAGAAATTATGTTAGGGTTTTTTTCCCTAGAAGAAAACCCTCTGTTATGAGGGAAATGTATTGCGGCTATGCATTATAGCATAAATGGTATTCTGAGATAGGATACTGCGAGAGAAAGAAGAGGAAGTTACAGTGGGTTTTGTTGTAGGTTGTATCCCTTCATTTGTTGGATAATAATAAAGGAAGGACCTGGCAATTTTTCTGGTGGATGTAGCCCACACTGGGTGAACCACGTAAATCTGTGTCTCTATTGTATTGTGTATCTTCTGTGTTTTGTTTCCGCATTTGTTTTATTTTATTTCTTCGCAATCTTGTTTTCCTAACAGCCATGACATTATCAATACATAGCTCCCAAGTGACCTAAATAGTTTTCTTCTTAATTAAGGGTCATTTCCTAGTGCATAGTGGCACTTAACTGGAAGGACCACTTTTATTTGTTTATTTTTGTAATATCCCTAGGTCGAACCCCATTGTAAATATAAATGTAATTGTACATATAGGTTGGTGAGAAAAGACACTTTGGTGGTAGAGTGCCTTTGTATGTATGTATTTTGAGGCCAGAGTGTCTGTGTGGTTATTATGATGGTGAGCTAGAAGCTTAAAGGCCAACGAGCCTATTTTTGTACACTTAGTTTTTTAATGAAAGCGCATTATTGGTGCAGACCAACCCTGTAAAAGAGTATGGGGGTAAACTCCACCAGAATGGGAAAGGGGGATAAGAGTTTGGGGAAAAGGGGCTAAGCTAAGAAACTTAAGACCAAAAGAATATTTTATTAATATTCCTAAATATATAAAGCATAAAGTATGGGTATTTTTATATATCCTAAATACCTATGTTGAAAAACGTATTCCATGTGGACCCAAGCTAGTTCTCAACATGACAAGTCTAGCTAAAAATTAGAAATCAGTTGGGAATGTCTGACTTATGGAACAAACCTACTTTGTTTGATTCATTTCATGTTTTCTTTACCAATCCCCTAATGAAGGAGATCATGATCCTCCCGCCCCTTGGGGCTTGGAGTATTTGGTTATCTCAGAACGCTTGCATTTTCAATGATAAATGGCTTCCCCCTTTTGAGGTTTCTCAACAATGTTTTTGCATTATATTACTTTATAAGTTTTTTTTTTTAATTCAAAAAATATTAGGTGATTGGATCTATGGACATAAACAATCATATATCACCTAGGGGTTTTTTAACGAGGCTTGTAAGGGACGGGATAGAAGCTGTGGTTTGGGTTTTATTTTGTAAATTTCAAAATTCCATTTTATTACTAGAAAGAAAGGCTTCTTTGGGGGTGAGAATGAACAATAAAGGTGACCTAAATGCATTGTATGGGCTTTTCAAATGTGCACTAAATTGGAGTGTGTGTGAGTTGCAGGTCATTATTGATTCTAATTTAGTTATTGACTGGATGAAGGAGAAAGCTCAGCTAAAAAATCTTGTTCTCTTTCAACTTGGTCATTGATTGAAATCAATCTTATTTATCTTTTTCCAGATTAATTACAAACATATCTACAAAGAAGACAACTCTAATACATACCCTTTGTCTAAATATGCTCTAATGCTGAATAAAAATCAATTAATTATTGAAGAAAATATTGATCGAGAGGTAATCTCCAAAAGTGATGGTGTTTTCCATGACCTATAAGGAAATATGTATTGTTGCGCCTTATCTTACTATTTATCTTTGGCTTGATATCTTTGGCTTGTTGTAAGTAAACGATCTATGTTTCTTTTGGACAAGGAGTTTGCTTCCCTTTATGGGAAGCACTAAGGGAATTTTGGGCACTACTTGAGATTGTACATTTTTTGTTTTCTAAAATATAAGATATGTTTTTCTTACATATATGAGTAGAAAAAAAGTTTATAAATTTTAGAATTATTTGTTTTTAAAATTTAAATATGTAATTATATAATTTTGATTTTTTTAATTATTTGTAATTATATAATTTTGATTTTTTTAATTATTTGTAATTATATAATTTTGATTTTTTTAATTATTTGAAATAATTTATTATAAATTAATAAGTAAATCGACTTTTACTTTTATGAAATGCCTTAATATTTTAGAGTGTTTACCTTCTTTCTTTACTTAAGGAAAAA
>JZKD02S1886885.1:475362-512157 GCA_000966675.3 Picea glauca | reverse complement strand
CCTAATGAAGGAGATCATGATCCTCCCGCCCCTTGGGGCTTGGAGTATTTGGTTATCTCAGAACGCTTGCATTTTCAATGATAAATGGCTTCCCCCTTTTGAGGTTTCTCAACAAAATTTTTTTTTGCATGATATTACTTTATAAGTTTTTTTTTTAAATTCAAAAAATATTAGGTGATTGGATCTATGGACATAAACAATCATATATCACCTAGGGGTTTTTTAACGAGGCTTGTAAGGGACTGGATAGAAGCTGTGGTTTGGGTTTTATTTTGTAATTTTCAAATTTCCATTTTTTTACTAGAAAGGCTTCTTTGGGGTGAGAATGAACAATAAAGGTGACCTAAATGCATTGTATGGGCTTCTCAAATGTGCACTAAATTGGAGTGTGAGTGAGTTGCAGGTCATTATTGATTCTAATTTAGTTATTGACTGGATGAAGGAGAAGGCTCAGCTAAAAAATCTTGCTCTCTCTCAACTTGGTCATTGATTGAAATCAATCTTATCTATATTTTTCCAGATTAATTACAAACATATCTACAAAGAAGACAACTCTAATGCATACCCTTTGTCTAAATATGCTCTAATGCTGAATAAAAATCAATTAATTATTGAGGAAAATATTTATCGAGAGCTAATCTCCAAAAGTGATGGTGTTTTCCATGACCTATAAGGAAATATGTATTGTTGCGCCTTATCTTACTATTTATCTTTGGCTTCATATCTTTGGCTTGTTGTGAGTAAACGATCTATGTTTCTATTTGGACAAAGAGTTTGCTTCCCTTTATGGGAAGCACTAAGGGAATTTTGGGCACTGCTTGAGATTGTACATTTTTTGTTTTCTAAAATATAAGATATGTTTTTCGTACATATATGAGTAAAAAAGTTTATAAATTTTAGAATTATTTGTTTTTAAAATTTAAGTTTGTAATTATATAATTTTGATTTTTTTAATTATTTGTAATTATATAATTTTGATTTTTTTAATTATTTGAAATAATTTATTATAAATTAATAAAGAAAGTGACTTTTACTTTTACAAATGCCTTAATATTTTAAAGTGTTTGCCCTTTTTCTTTACTTAAGGAAAAATAACCTTTTAATTAATGGAAATTTTTGTAAGTCATACTTGATAACCAAAAAAAATCCAAATATCGGTTATCCATTATGGTCATCTACAACCATAGTTACTCATAAATGTGATTTGTGGAGCCATCAAAATTATTTTATGGGTAATGATCATTAACTTGTGACAGAATGGACCTCAAAAATACATGTGTAGTACATAGCTAGTTATCATGGCACCAAGCATTAAAATTGAGCCCGTTAGAGTCTCTTTGACCACATCTCAGAAGTGTCATTAAGAAAATGGTCATCCAAAGATAACTCATTTTCATTTTTATCCATTTTCTAAAAAGTGCAAGGTGCATATTAAAATTTCATAAGGGTTATTTTTCAAACGTTCCATGACATGTATGTATTTGGTGAGTGACACATCCATGGATACCTTTGTTTATGTTGCAACTTGTTTTTGAGTTTTAAAGCAAGGCTCTAGTGGGGGGCAAATTGACGAGGTAATTTAGTCTCCTAAATCTATGCATAACAATATATGGCACCAAATTTTAATACTAATTATGATAATAAGGATTGACAAAGAGAACATAACACTACATTGATTATGTAATTTTTGGACAAAGAGAACATAAATTTATGAGTAGGATCTAGATATTATATTGGATTTGAATGGAAAATGAATAAATGTGAACTTAATCTTATGTGGCAATTTGTTTTTACTCTGAGGGCCTTTATTTACTCTTAGACATAGATATAATATTAGATTTGAATGAAAAATGAATAATGTTTAACTTAATCTTCTCTAGCAGTTTGCTTTTATAGTAAGGGCCTTTATTTAATCTAGGACATTGTTATTGTACCATACCAATTTTCATTAATATGATGGAAGATAAGTGGGAGATAGGAACATGTGTTAGAGGAAAAGTAAAGTTACATTCCCTATTTGTTTTCCAGAACATCATTTAGTATTTCCTATCTATTTTTTTGAACCATACATGGCATCACCAAAACTATGGTGATATTGTCATCATCAATTCTCTACAATGCCTTCCAAATTTTGGTCAAGGTGTTTGTTCTTGACTAAAATATCAAATGGATTTGTACTTAGTATTATTTGAATTCTTGGTATTCTTGATTTCAGTTATTTGAATTATGTTGGCATTTCCCTTCTTTTGAACCATCCATAGCATGCCCAAGAACCTTGCATTAGTGCCATCCTAAATTCTATGGAATCATTTGTAAGACCCTTTATTCTCAAACCATATTTGTAGAGCATTTTTCTTCTTCGAACATATTCTTTGAATTCTTGTTGCACTTGAATTGTTCAATTTTTATATTATGGATTTTCTATAGTAGTTTGTTGGAAGTTGATATCCAATAATGTGCCTTTGAATCCTTAGTTATTTGTGTTTCTTTCAGGTTCATGTTCACTATTGGTTGTAATAGAAAAGGCTTCGGATTTGTGGAGCATATAGTTCTATTTTAGAGAGGTATGAAATGAAATATCTCTCCATGCTTGATTTGGAAAGCTTGTGGGTCATCCAAATTTGGATCTCATTGTTTTTATTGTTGCAATCAATTAAATAACCAATTACATAATGATTTTAAAAAATTAGAATGATAAAAATGACTTATTTCTTTCGTAGAGGGCTCACAAATATACGTTTCTAGATTCATTCAATAATTTTCTCAAAAAAATTGGGTTGTATAGACAATGGGCACACAACAAAAATATATAGTGTTAATTATCTTAATAATTTTTTGGAAAAAAAGTTACAATGGGGCACATTTTCTTTAGTGTATCAAACAAAATATTTGGACACTACATAGGGTGATATTTGGATCTACTAATTTCTCTACTAAATACAAATTTGATTGGAAATGCAATATTTTATTTAACACATTTTTTATCAAATGTGTAGTTAATTTTTTATTATCAATTGAAATGCATTTTTTTTACAAACTTTTCATCATGGAAGGGTTGCATGAATATATGTACCTTTTCACTGAAATTAAGACCAATATTTCAAATTCAATTAGTAGCAACCCTTCAAATTTGATCACTACATGGAAGGAATAACAATGGGTTAAGTCAGTCAATTTGTTGACAGGACATACAAGTTTGTTGAGAAAATTGATGATGCACATGTAAATATTAAAATAAAAAATGAAAAATAGAGTATGCATAACTTGGAACCAAATATACCATAATATTATATTGTCTATGACAACAACCAACAATGACCAACAGAGTGGGATAAACAAGATATGCAATTGATTCGTCTGGAGCACATTCAAGTGGTTAGGAAATATTTGCATAAAAGAAGAAAGGAATCCCCAAGGCCCTATGGAACCCAAACCCCTAATCCAAATCTTGGTATTGATCCCAACAAACTCAATCCAAAAAAAACTCCCAAGGAGGAAAAAAGAAGAGGACGGAAATCCAACGATCAACTTTTGAAGGAAATTGGGGACATCCTAGTTAACTCAAAGAAAAATGATCTCATCACAAATTCGAGAGGAACAACAAGAGGCCTTGCACTCCTATGGAATACAGACAAGATACTTGTCTCTAACTTTGTATGCACTAGAGACAACATTAACACAAAGTTCCAACCTTTGGGGGTGGAAACTTTAGGAATCATCACCAAAGTTTATGGGATTCGTCAATCTAGTGAAAATATCAATTCTTTGCGACACTGCAATATATTGCAGATCTAACCCATGCTCAGTTTTGGACAATGGGACAGGACCAAAATCTCATTAAATATTTAGAATAAAATAGAGGATTCATGATATGTCTCGACTAGGAGCATCTAGTTGTTAAGGATTTAATCCAGGACCAAAATTCGATTGATTTGGAGACAACCAATGACACCTTCACTTGGAACAATTGTCATGGAGGTTCCCAACAGGATGCTTACAATTGAAAATATTTTTTGTATATCAATACCTTATTCTCTTAGGCTGGCACATGGAAACCAGCATCTTACCTATAGTAGGATCTGACCACTGGCCAATCAGCCTCTATCTTGAAACCCTCAACAAGCCCCACAAGAAGCTTTTTTGATTTGATAAATTTTGTATTTCTCATCTGGATTTTCCTAAGAACATTCAAGGTTGGTGGGAGGACACACAATAAATACAAGTCTCCCTCATGTACTTCTTTCAACAACATATCAAGACACTCAAACCACACATCAAAATCTAGAAGAAGAAAAAATTCGGGAATATTTTCCATGATCAACAGCTCCTCGAAGCTCAAAAGGAATTGATTCAACAAAATATTATCTCAAATCATCGATATCCAAAACTGACCCTGCAAGAACAAACCTTAGTAGATTAGATCTTAGAAAGGAAAAAACAAGAGGAAATCCCATGGAGGCAAAAATCGAGGGTGCAATGGCTCAAAGAAGGGGAGAAACACTCATAATTATTCTACCACTCTATGATCCAAAGAAACCACTTCAATCACATTGCTCATCTTATTTGAGAGTAAGGTAACAATCTTACTTCTCATTTTGACATTGAGCAAGAATTAAGCTTCTTTTTTTCAGGATCTTCTATTCAGGCTATAACTCAGCATATCCCTCGACCGATGTTTGATTAAAAAAATTCCAGTCTAATGAGACCAATCTCCCTTAAGGAAGTAGAGACAACATAATTCAGTCTAACAGTTGGGAAAGCTCCTGGTTCAGATGGATTTACATCAAACTTCTTTCATAACTGTTGGTCGATTATCAAATTGGATGCTTGGGCTCTTTTCTAGGATATCAAAGGATCTTGGGGGTTCTCCTTTCTCTGAATTCCAACTTCCTTTCCTTGATTACTAAAGAGGAAAATACAATTGATTCTATCAAATTTTTCCCCATATCCCTCTGCATTGTTTTCTATTAAATAATTTCCAAAGTCATTGATTTACGTCTTAAACCTATCCTTCCTAGCCTCGTAGCTCTTGATCAGTCTAGATACGTTGAAGGTTACCAAATTCTGTACAACCTAATTCTCTCCCATGAATTATCCCATTCGTTAAGAACTTATAAAACCCTAGGCATGTTTATCAAACTGGACATGTCTAAGGATTTTGATAAGATCATTTGGAAATATATTCAAGAAATTATAAAGGATTTTGGATTCCACCATGCTTGAATCCAGTGGATCCTAGCTATCATCTTCTTTAACTTATTTCCTTTCTTCATCAATGGCTCTCCTCCCCCACCCTTCTAGTATTCCCATGGTATTCTTCAAGGATACCCGCTCTCCCCTTTTATATTCATTCTTATGTATGAGTGATTAGGTCATAGCCTCAAGGAAACCACTGAAAATAAACAAATCCAAGGTTTGTCACTACATAACTAGGATGATACTCTAACCCATAACCAGTTCATGGATGACACCTTTCTCATGGGTATCCCTTCTGCAAAGGAAGCCCGTGCCTTCAGATCACTGCTTGATAATTTCATGGAATCCTATGGCACTTATATTAATTAGATAAAATCTTGAATATTCTTCTTCAACACCCCTTTGTCTATTCAATTCCATGTCTCCCATATCATAGTCTTTCCTAGGAGTTCACCTCCAGGAAAATATTAGGTCGTACCCATGCTAACCTTGGGGATTCACAAAAACTCCTAAGAAGATATTTTATCTCGTCTTACTAAGAAATTATCCAGTTGGAACTTCCAACCTCCTAACTTTTCAAGTCACCTAATCCTTCTCAAATATGTTATTAAGGATATACCCGTCTACCTTTTCTTGGCCTTGGTGGCTGAATTTTATTTTAATAGAATTAAGAGGTCTGCAAAGAAATTTCTTGTGGCAAGGATCCCAAGCTTAAAAAAAATGGGCCCTTATGGTCTGGAATAATTTATGCTTACCCAAGCTTCAAAGGTGTTAGGACTACGAGATCCTGAAATTACTTCCAACACACTTGGAGAATTTTTTTTGTGGAAGTGGGTTCATCTAAAAGGTGAACTTTGGAGCAGAATTTCAAAACAAAAACATTCTAGTCAGTTTAGCTCAACGAAACTCATCTGAATGGTGAATCATAATTTAGGCTCTCTTATCTCAAACTCGGCATGGAAAAACAAATAGCTCCTAGAAGAACATAGCTTTTGGGAAATAAGAAATTAGAATTGAACTCTCTTTTGGGAATATTCTTGGCAGCAACTACCAACCATTCAAACAGATCGAAGACTCCTCCCACTAAAGCATCCCCTTCAAATAACTCAAGGCCATCTTGTCAAATATTATTGATCAGATGTACCTTTAAATTTAGATTGGAACATATGGAATATTGACCTTGATCACCTATCCCCTGAGAGTCAATCCCATCTTTCGTCCTTAACTTAGTTATTGCAACTCAGAAAAATCAAAATATTAGCTCATCATGACGTTCTCAGATGGGGTTACTTTTTTCCTGGAATCTTCTCCTTAAAATAATCTTACCCCTTAACCGCTCATCACCTATACCTTCCAGCAGAAGATACATGGAAAGAAATATGGAATGTGGATCTCTCGCTGAAAGTGGCAACCTTTCTCTGCAAGGTGGCTCACAGGAAAATCCTCACTTGGGAGTATCTATGCAAAAAAGGATTTCAAGGATTGGGAATATGCATGTTATTGCACCAAAGAAACAAAACTATGGATCACCTCCTTAATGCCTGTGCCTCCAAAAAACAAATTAGGATAGGGGAGCCATATCTTTCCACCAATTAGATCAAGTTAAGGACTCCATCAAAATCACCATTGCATCCTGGAGGGACTCTTGCTTCAAAAAACAAGTCCTCAATCAATTATGGAAACTTGTCCCAAGTTTTCTACTATGGGATATTTGGAAGGAGTGAAATGGTTGAATCTCCAAGACTACATCCCATCCTAAAAACATTGTATGGAACAAGATCAAACCAAATATGGAAGAGAATATCTTAGAATAAAATTGGACCACTAAAAATATCCAATGCCATCCCCCAAAACAATCACTTGTCTCTTATTGGATTTATCTTTCCCCTTTGCCCTCATCTACCTCTGAGACCCCCTGATCCATATTTAGGTGCGGAACAAACTGATTAAAAAATGAATACAATAAACACAGAGATAGGAAAAATAACAAAAATATCCAGTGAAAAATATCTTCTATTAAATAATGAAATAGGATGAAACTGTAAAACTGCAGAACTAAAACTTGCTCGAATGGTGGTAGCTATCTCTGAGAATATATGTGGTTGCTACGTGCAAATGTCTTAGTAGAATGGATTACAATGAGGATCTAGAGGTCCTTTTCATATTACTCATGAATGTCAAAACCCTAGACATCCAAAAACCTAACCCTAGAAGGTGAAACGTCAAAAGTCATGTGGTCCCTATGGGTAAGTTGGTGTAATTTGGTACCTCAACTTCCTAGGGTCATAACTTTTGCATATGACCTCCATTTTAGGCACGTGATAGCCCGTTGGAAAGGTGTTTCAGAGAACTACACATTTTTCCTTCATACTCTGACTCTATCTATAGTTTGACTATGACAAGACAAAAAAACAATGTTTAGGGCCCCAAAACAGCCCTGAAAGTACAACAAGATGTGTTGACATGAAAACATACAAAATAAGCCAGTTCGATTAGGCGAGAGGTCACCTGTATCCACCTGGAGAATGTGTGGGGCTTCAGACAACCCCAAAAGTATAGAAATCACAATTATAAAATAGTACAAAAGGACATCCTGAACAAAAAAGGACACAAGGAGCCAATTGGAATAGGTGGGTGGCCACCAATATCCACCTGGATCAATCCTCCCCTGTTAGGAAGCAATGGTATCCATTACATTGAGTTCCCCCATCAGGTGAGGAAAATTATGCTAGATTTGGCACCGGGTGAGCCACTTGCCTTGGTGTAGGAGTTTACTTGCCTTGACAACTCGATAAAGATGGATTTGCTACTGTTGAGTTCCCTTGACCTATGTGTCCACGATCTAATCGATGGATGATTGTTCCATGCAATCAAGGTTGATTTCAGTTGGTCGAAGTTGTTCGACGATCTCAGAGGTGTCCAATAACGATGGAAAATATGGCCGAAGGATGTCCACATTGAATACTGGATGTAGACCAAGGAAGGGTGGAGTGTTGAGATCAAAAGAATTGCTACCTATAGCCTTGGTGATAGTGCAAGGCCCATAACGAAGTGGACAAAGCTTCCGATGGGGCCCAACGAGACGCTCCTTCTACAAATGTAACTAGAATTTTTCGCCAACCTGAAACTGTTGTGGTACCCTGTGTTAATCGTGGCACTACTTGTACTTAGCATTGGATTTTTACAAAATCTCGTGGACCTATTGGAGGATGTGTTGAATCTGATCAATGAATCCGGTGGCTTTGTCAATCATAGACTGATAAGTGGAAGAGTTTGTATGTGTGGTGGCAAGAGGAAATGCAACATTAATGGGTCCCAAGGGTTGGAATCCTAGACCCACCTGAAATGGGATATGGTCAATGGAACTATGGAGAGACTTGTTGTAGATGTGTTGGAAATATGGGAGACTCTCATCCCATGTAAGGGAATGCTTAGAGTTGTACATGCGCAGGATGTGAAAAATCATATGATTGATGACCTCGGTTTGGACATTAGTTTGGGGGTGGAAAGCAATGGATTTGGTGAGCTTGGTGTCCAACAGAGACCAGAGACTTGACCAAAAGGTGTTGAGGAACCTGTTGTCTTGGTCGTAGATGATGGTCTATGGTATCCCAAAGTGGACCCAAACTCGTTCGAAGAAGAGATTGGCAGTATCTGCCACTGTGACATTCTTGTTACAGGCTATGAGGATGGCCATCTTCGAAAACTGATCAACAACCACAAACACGTAGTCATTTTCGTGCTTAGTGGATGGTAAACGAGACATGTAATCCATTGAGATGGATTTCCATGACTTCTCAAGAATAGAAAGAGGGGTGTATAAGCCTTGATTATTGATGGATGGCTTGGAAATGGCGAAGGAAGTGTAATATCTGATATACTTTCTGACGTCATGTCGAAGTTTTGGCTAATAAAATTGTTTCTGAAGAATGACCACAATTTTCTCTATGCCAAAATGTCCTTCCACCCGACTGTAGTGGGCTTCCCAAATCATCTTTGCATGCTCGCTTGTCGAAACACAAAGATGGTCCAGGTGGCATAAGAGTATGTCCTGAATGTGAAAATAATTGATAGTGGTGCCTGTACCCAAGATCTTATATGTGGTGGTGAAGTCCGGATCTTGCTGATAAAGTTGGGGCCACTCAGATGCTTCATGTCCACAGTATTGTAGCATAGTGGTGAGTGCATGTAAAGGAGACCGACTGAGGCAGTCATCAACATGATTGGAGATACATGCATTATACTTGATGTTGATATGGAACTGTTGCAGGTAGGTGGGCCACTTCTAATGGTGATCGTTCTACAATTTCCCCTGTGTCTGTATGAACTACAGAGGCTTGTGATCAGTGTGTATGATAGTCTCTTTTCCCAGAATGCAATTTTTCCATTGACAACAGGCTTGTACAATGGAATGCATTTCCTTGTCATAGGTGGGGTATTTAAGGACATTATCAGAGAGTGTATCACTATGGTATGACACATGATTCTAGTTCTGAGTGAAAAATGCACCCACAACATAGTCAGATGCATCAGTATCAATCTTGAATGGTTGTTGCAGATCAAGCAAAGAGAGTACTGGAGTTGAGCACAAGTGATGTTTTAAATAATCGAATTCTCGTTTCTTATTCTTCCCCCACACAAAATTTTCCATACCACTTCCCTTAGTCACCTGGCTGAGGGCCCATGCAATATGGGAGAATCCCAACATGAACCATCAATAGAAATTGGCTAGTCTCAAGAAGCTTTGAAGCTCGATCAATGTGGTCGTGGCTGGCCAGTCACGAATGACTTGGATCTTAGCTAGATCAACATGTACCCCATGCTCATCAACAATGTAGCCCAGGTATTGGACCCTGCTCATGCCAAAAGAGCATTTTTCCAAGTTGGCATACAGCTTGTGTTGTCGCAAAGTGCTCAAAACCTATTGAATATGTTGCATGTGTTCCTCCCACATTATGTTGAAGATGAGGATGTCATCCAAATATACTATGAAAAAGGAGTTGGTGAAAGGTCTCAATACATCATCCATCAACCTCATGAAAGTGGTTGGTGCATTTGTTAAGCCAAAGGGCATGAATAGCCATTCGTAGAGACCTTCTTTAGACTTGAAGGTTGTCTTCCAGACATCCGTTGGTTCGATGGGAACCTGGTGGTAGCTAGAATTCAAGTCAATATTGATGAAGAACTTTTCCCCCATGAGTTGGTTAAGAAGGTCATCAATATTAAGAATGGGGTAGCGGTTCCTGACTGTGATTTTGTTTAAGGCTCTATAATCAATACAGAGTCGCCAAGTCTCGTCCTTTTTCTGCACCAGTACAATCGGGATTTTGAAAGGGGAGGAGATGGGTTTGATGTCCCCCTTTTGAAGAAGCTCTTGGATATGATGCTTGATTTCTTCATTCTCCATCATCGAACATCGATAGGCTGGCCCATTAGGTAGAGTTGCGTCGGGGGTTAGATCAATTGGATGCTTGACTTGGTAGTGTGTCGGTACCCCTGTAGGTGAGGTGAAGATGTCTCTGTATTCTTCCATGATCCCATCCACTTGATTTTGTTGCAAAGAGAGGCATTGTGTAGAGGCCACAGATATGGTGGCGACCTTATTCTTACTATGAGCATGGATCATAAAGAAGACGAACTTCCCGATCTGTGAAATGACCTTATTACATTTCTTAGCAGAGATTAAAGAAATAGAAGTAGGCGGTGCCACCTCTGGGATCCTGTACAATTGTCTACCCAAAGTAATAATAACACTTTGAGGTCTAGACTCATACACAACATGATTCTTCCACAAATATGGTTTTCCTAAAAAAGAACCACAAACTTCAAGGGGATAAATATCACACAGTACCTCATCTTTGAAAGGCTTGATGTCATAGAGAAGACGACATTGTTGGCTGACACATAGATCTCTTCCTTGAAAAAGCCAATTGATGGTGCAGGGTTGTGGGTGAGGTGTCATTGGAAGGTCCAACCACTTGACAACCTCTTCTGAAATCAAGTTCTTCTAACTACCATTGTCGACATTGAAATGAATCAGATCCCCCTTGACCCACATCTATGAGTGAAAGAGGTGTTCCCCTTGCTCTAGTTCGCTTGGCGATACTTTGGTGGTAGCGACCATGGCACTGAGTTCAACATCGATAACCCGCTTCCCTCCTTCAGGGTTTGACTCGGAATCAAAATTGACCTCTAACTCAGAAGCCTTCATCTCGGCCACGAGGGACTTCTTGGACCAGCATTCGTCAGTGTCGTGCCAAGGAATTTTATGGTACTCACACCATTTTCCCGTGTCCTTCTTCATCTTATTGTTTCCCTTCTTGTGTTGCGGCTTGAACAGATTGTCCCGAGTGTGGCCATCTTGCCTTCGTCCCTTGCTGTGTGGGTTGGGGTTGCCTTTTCCTTTCTTCAGCTGTGAGGGTTTTACAGATCCATTCTCTCATCGTTTCTTCTTAAATTTATGCTCGATCTTGATAGTGTATATATAATCCATGCCCAATGAGGCAATGTACATGAACTCCATTTCTATTTGAATGTATCTATGCAAATAGTTGCGGAATTTGAGCACCAGATGATGCTCATAATATTTGATACCCAATTGGTGAAGTCTGGTATTGCCTGGTCCCTTTCTTGACGTAGGGTGGTCCATCTGGTGCACTGGTCCTTCCAACTTCCAACAGGGTAGTACTATTCTTTAATGGCATCCCGGAAGGAATCCCATGTAGGGGCCACCATAAAAGTTACAGATTCCTCCATGGCCCTTTTCTCAGAGTAAGTATCCCACCAGTCTTTAACATGGATAACGACCTTGAGGAGTGCAAAAGTGATATTTTCCCTATTGAAAAAATTGTGGACTGAAAAAATCCTTCGAGAAGATTCAACCTTTTATCTACAACGTCTGCATCTATCAATTTTTCAAATAACGGAATATCAAAATTTACATGTACCTTGAAGGGGGTTGCATGGCTGCTTTATGAAGATGCTTCTATTGTGGGAAATCGTCGAAGGATCTGCATGAAGGTGTCCATCATTTCGTTCCTTTGTTGCATGAGGGCTTCCTCGAGCAACATTTAAATAGGATCTCCTACTCCATCAACTTTATTTTCATCTCCCATGGGTTGTTGTTGGGCTCGACGTGACCGATATGGTAATGACTCAATTGGTTCGAGTCCCAACTTCTTGTACCCAAACCTTGCTGGGGACATGCACGAAGAAAAATAAATGAAGAGCAGACTTCTCTGATACCACTGATCCATATTTAGGAGTAGAACGAAATGATTAACAGACTGAATATAATAAACACAGAGATAAGAAGAATAACAAAAATATCCATTGAACAATATCTTCTATTAAATAATGAAATAGGTTGAAACTATAAAACTGCAGAACTGAAACTTGCTCGAATGGTGGTAGTTATCTCTGAGAAGAGATGTGGCTGCTACACGCATCCTTCTGAGAAGAATGGATTAGAATGAGGCTCCAAAGACCCTTTTCATATTACTCATGAATTCCAAAACCCTAGACATCCAAAAACCTAACCCTAGAAGGTGAAACACCAAAAGTCATGTGGGCCCTATGGGTAAGTTGGTGTAATTCGGTACCTCAAGTTCCTAGGGTTGTAACTTTTACATACGACCTCCATTTTAGGTCTGTGATAGCCCGTTGGAAAGGTATTTTACAGAGCTACACATTCCACCATCATAATCTGACTCTGTCTATTGTCTAGCTATGGAGAGCCAAAAACAAATGCTTTGGGCCCAAAAACAGCCCTGAAAGTACAACAAGATGTGCTGACATGAAAACATACAAAATAAGCCAGTTGGATTAGGCAAGAGGCTTCCTGTATCCACCTGGAGAATGTGTGGGGCTTCAGACAGCCCCATAAGTGTAGAACTCACAATTATAAAGCAGTACAAAAGGATGTGTTGAACAAAAATGGACACAAGGAGCCAGTTGGAATAGGTGGGTGGTCACAAATATCCACCTGGATCACCCCCCCTCCTTATCCCTCCATTCATACTTCATGGACCCCCCTCCCTTGGGATTTCTTAACATGAATTTTCATGAGGCCTCAAACGGAAACCCGGGTCCTACCAGTTTTGGAGGCATCTTCAGGGACAACATGGGAAACATACACCACATCTATGCTAGCCACAATGGGATAAATTATAGCAGTGTTGAAGAGTTGTGGGACCTCATCCGTGGCCTCCAAATTTCCACCAGAAATCATTTCTCCTAATTCGTGGTGGAAGGTGACCCCAAGACCATCATCCATATTCTAATGAAACTTCAATGAGGCTCCCCTCCCTCTAAACTCTCCTTCCATTGGCGTCCAGAGTCCATGATCGACACTCTCACCTCTCTCCTCCAAAATCTCTCTCGCCTTGTTCCCTCTAATGTAAAATGATCAACCCATAAAGTTTCTTATTTTCTCAATAATGCAATCTATGATAACCCCTCAGTAGCTTTAGATTATACATGGGAAGAGATTCCTCTCTCTTCACTCAAGAAAACCTACTTAACTCTTGTGCAATTTGATCTCCATTCCCTGGATAGGGTATCTTCTCGCATGCATGATCAAGTGGCTATCGTCAAACGTGTGGCGCACAATCCAAGATACTTGGAAACCCCCATGTCTCCTCAAAGACTTTCGGATGTTCTTCCCTTCGTCATTCCAGTACACTCAAATCAACTGGCATATGTCACTTCCAGAATTGATAAGACATAGTCATGATGAGAAGGAATGTTTTGAGGATGGATATAGAGTTGTAGTTCTTCTACATGATGAGGCAGATCAAACCATCATATCGGTGCAAGGAATTAGCTTGCATCGTGATCATACTAATGAATGAATTGATCCAGGACCTGATGCAAAAGGAAAACTTGCACAATCAGCCTTGAATTTGGGGTCTTTTCCCACGAGGTCGATCATCATGGTTTGTCATAGGAAAACAAGATGGATTGGTAAGATCGTTGGGGATATTATGGCTCTTTATGTTCCTATTTGTAGCTCTCCAGTTCGCAATTTGACTCTGTTGGATTTGGTTCTGAAATATTGCATGCTCTCTAACTATTGGTATCTCACTCTAATTGATTTTATTTTCCCTCCAATGGCACTTTGATGTCGCAAACCTCACTCTTCTGGTGTTAGTCCATCTCAGTTTGGGCCATCTAAGGTGACCAGGGAAACACTCGATGATGTAGAACACTATGAGCACTTTGTGCCTGATGAAGACAAAGTGGCCATGTTGGCTCTGGAAGCTAAAGTATGCCTGGCTCGTGAGTTCAAGGAGGATGTTGAGGTTGACTTTCAAGCGGGCGGGGTGATTTTGGAACTCGGATGTTCCAGAACCAAGAATTCCAAGTTTTTTCACACCCTAGAATTATACTGGCATGTGAAGACAATGGTAGCACTTGGAATGGTACCCAAAGATGAGAATTTTTTCTAGGTTAAGAGAAGGATTTAGATGTTTGAGTCTTAGAATGAGTACTTTCTAAATCTTGTGACTTGGTTGGCTCACAAACATGGGGGAGTCTTCCAACTACGTGTTGTTGGTCTAAGCCTCGACGCTTCTTCTACCGGTTCAAAATTTGGTGTTTCTTCTGTTGGTCCAGGCCTCGAAGCTTCCTCTGCTATGGTTGACATCCCTTGAAAACCGATGCCCTAGGTTCCTAAGGATCCCTAAAATCTTTTTCTTGTTGGTTTAGTAGTTTTCCTCTGTTTTAATCTAGTTCAAGATCTAGCTATGGCCATTTTAAACTCTTTAAACCTCTGCTACAACTTACTGATAAGATAGAGAAAGACATTTCATGCCTCATTTCCCCACTAGGGCAGACTACTTTTTATTTTTGACCTTGAGAGATAGTCATGGTCTCTTAGGACTCATAACTTGAACTTGTTGATCCTTTATTGTAGAGACTCTAAATATTAATATAGTTAGTTTACTTAAAAAAAAAAAACTGTGTGGAAAACAAGTTTCAATGTCTTGCATTTTTTATTGTAAGAAACAACATATTTAGAGACAACTTACTATCTTTGAATCTATGTTAAGGTGATATTTTGCATAGTTTTGCTAATGCTAAAGTGATATTTGGATTTACTAATTTCTCTACTAAATATAAATTTGATTGAATATATAATATTTTATTTAATAGATTATTTTATCAAATATATAATTAATTTATTATTCTCAATTAAATTTATTAAAATTTAATATTTTATTGAACACATTCTTTTATAAAATATACAATATATAACTAATTTTTTTCAAAACTTTTTTTTAATAGAAAAATTATATATATAGAAACCATTCAAATTTGATTAATGCCATTATATCAGTCAATTTTTCGCTTATAGGGCATCCAACTTTGTTGACAACATTGATGATGCCCATGTAAGTATTAAAATAAAAACGAAAAATAGAGTACACATCTCTTAAAACTAAATCCACCGTAAGATTAGATTGTCTATGACAACCACCAACCATAACCAGCAGACAACAACCAGCAGAGTTGGATAAACCGACCTCAATCTGCTAACCGAGGGCCCATCGAGTGCGATTGTGACAGGCCAACTCATACTGGTCCTCGCTTCGTATAATTCCGTTGTAATCATCATAAGATTCTTTTTTACTGAAACTTGAAGAAAAAATGGCCCTCACGCCTTACAAATTATAAAAACCCCACCCTCCTCGCAAAGAAGGGCATTGAGGGTGCCGAGGGAGAGAAGCGATTTATCGGTGGGATCGACTCGGAGTTTTAGAGGACGAGGTATCCACTAGTTTGCTTGTTGCAGAGTGTAGAAAACAGAGTGGCTGTACCATTTTCAATTTCCCGGTATTTCTTTTCTGCTGCTGAATAAATACATATTTGAAGGAAAATAATATGTTGGTCGAGTTAGGCCTCCTGTCCTTCTCGGTGTTATGCCTTCCCTCTTGCAGGAAAATACCCTCAATGCTTACGCAACTCTCTTCTTTAGCTCGCACCCTCTACTCTTTTCTACAGAGGGCTGCTTCAAATCTGCGGGGAGCAGCTTACTCCACTAGTACTCGTTCATCATATAGAACTTATTATGGAAACGTTCATGGTGCTATTATGCCATTGAATGGTGTTATGGTCGGCTCTGCTGCCTCCGTGTATTTATATTAGAGCGTCCAGTCAGTCTGGCTCATGTTATAATAAGGTGCTGTGTGTATTCATGTGTAAGATCATATGTAATGCGGCTTCATCTATCCACTAAATATTTATAATTAATGTGAAGTCTTGAAGCGATGTATGCATTGATTCATTCAGGACAAGGTCTCTCAGTTTCTTCTGTTTAATGTTGAACAATAATTAGTTTGTTGTGTAGTATTCAATGTTGAAATAGATGGTATATACATAATCTAATATATCTCAATTTATATTCTCAATTTCTTCTGTTTAATGTTGAACAATAATTAGTTTGTTGTGTAGTATTCAATGTTTAAATAGATGGTATATACATAATCTAATATATCTCAATTTATATATCAAGGTAATTTGACAATATATACAACAACTACTGCAGCAATGAATGCTGCCCACTAGGCTTGTTCTTGTTTGCCCTGGAACAATTATCTCATTTGGATGTGGATGTAAATCATGCACGACTGCTGAATATAATCCAAGTAGAGTTTTATCTTTTCTGGTACAACAATGATTGTAGCTGTGTTAATCCATGAAGTGTAGATCAGTTGGTTTGTGTAAGGTTTAGTCCTGGTCAGGTTACTGGTTCAAATCTCACGGGAAGGAATTGAAAGTGGAAGTCATTTGTGATTTGTGGGAATAAAACTGTTTCATGGAAAGCATCCCACTCATAAACAGATGCCTGACCTAAGCTCAGTCTAACTGGAAAAATAAATTATCTTGGCCCGTGATCATGAATGTTTACGTATATCTGAGTCAGTGATTGCTCACACACCAAACAATATTGATGATGAAGGTGTATCTTGTGCATTCAATAAATGAATTTTCTTCGGAGTTAAGAACATCTTCGGAGTTTAGTGTTCTTAACGTTTAAAATATATGTCGAAGGAATTGCAAACATCAAAATAAGAAAATTATCCACGTTAAATAAAAGGATAGAAAATCTACCTCACATTTCATTCGGCAGCTGGGGCAAAGTGGGTGATAACAGTGGATTGTAAGCAGACCTTTAGTTTGTTTATATAAATTATTTCTTTAGATTTGTGACAAGGCGAGCTGAAATGCATTATTGATGAATAAAGATTTTATTTTGAATTTGTGGAAGTAATTTAATGTCAAAATTTATTTATTTTATATGTTTATTTATTGGTAAACTAGAAGTTTTAGTATTAATATGGAAGAAAAAAAAAAATTAGTGGCTGGTCACTTGGCTGATTTAAGATGGATGACCATATTCCTGCTGTTGACATAAACGTTTGGGGTTTTACTACTTCATATCCTCATCCAACAAAATCAGATTAAATAGGGTGCCTCTCAATGTCCATAAATGGTCATTGGTCTCCATGAAATGTCTGGGTGAATTTACTTGGTTGTTGATCGTGATCTCAATATTGAATACTTCCCTGTAGAGAGCATTGAATTTATAATTCATAATACTTAACTTGTACAGGATGGCCTCTTGTTGGTTGGCTTTCTCTTGAAGTACCTGTGCGATAATTGCTTTGTTCATCTGGTATCACTCTAGAATAGAGCAATGAGTTTAAATATATGGGGCTCTTTTTTCCTCGAAAAACTTGAGTCAGGAACTCACTCCTAATTGATCTTTAGTGACCTGCTACCTCTGCTTCTTAATTGATCTTTAGTGACCTGCTACCTCTGCTTCTTGACATCATTCTCCATCCCGTCCATCTCTTTTTTGTTTTCCTTAGAAAAGAGACAGTGGAAATCAGAGGCTTCCTTCATTGCATCGAGTTGATCTCAGGTGAAGTGTCTAGAAGTTTGAACAGTAAGGGATGCATGGAGGAGCCTCTATTGGTACCTGTCTTACTGCTGGAAGGGATGGCCCCTTGCCTTGAAGATTCATAAGGAATGATAGGTTAAAAATTAAAGTTGTAGAATACTTAAAGTGAGAAACAATAGATAGACTGAGTCGAGAGAGAGGGTGATGCCAGATATTGGCATTTTTAAAATCTAATTTGTCAATTTTAAAATATGATATTGACACTTTTAAAATATGTTTTTTTAATTTTAAAATCATTTATTAGTACAATCTGGAAATTGAATTTTACACTTTATAAAATTCAATTTTTTATTTAATTTTCAGTAGCATTTAATATAACCACTCAAGGTTTTTAAAATGGATTACACATCACTTACACTTACTTGCCATTCATATGTTAATAAATATATGTTTTTGTAATTATATAGATATTTTCATTGTCTTATAAATTACTTTCCATGAAGCTATCCACATGAATTGTACTTTTACATAATTGCAAATCTTTATAATTATATATATTTTCATTGTCTCATAGATTAGTTTCAATGGAATTGTCCAAAAGAATTGTGTTTTATCACAACTATCATTAAATATAATGTTTCAAGAAATTTATCCAAAATGTTTAATATTAAGTACATTTTCATAATTGAATTTTACATTGTTGTATTTTTTTATAAAAGTCACTTTAATTCTAAGAAAAAAATATCATTAAAAACATGAAAATATTGTTGAATTTATTAAACATAACTAAATATAAGAAGTTAGATTTAATTAACCATCTAAGATATTATCACACAAAGAAAATATTAGTAAAATGTATTAATTACTAAAAAGTGATCATTTCTATAAATGTCAATGGATGATTAGTGTATTATATTTCTTTTAATCTTATTGCAATATTGAGAGAATGATTGTTTAACTGTATTTTCTATATAGACATCAAATCATAATTCAAGGACATGGGTGTCCATCCACTTAGAGACACATAGTTATTCATATCAATAATAACAAGTTTAGAGAAGAGATGTTTAAGAGAGTTAACATCAATCATAGCTAAAGTAATAAATAACTTGAAATTTACTATAAAGTACCAATGTACACTAGGAATGGAGATGTTTATCTTAGTGAACCAAACCAAGCATATGTCTTTGATTTCTTGTAGTTGAAAAAATTGCTCAACATAGATTCACTAATGAAAATTTTTACCTTTCAATCAAACACTTTTGATTCTAAAATACCATTAGATTTGTTGTTTACAATTTTTAACCATCTTGGAGTTTGAAATGTTTCTATTTACCATTCATTGTTTGGGATATATTTTGAACTCCAAGATGGGATATAAATTGAAAAAAAAAAAAACAAGTTTTAGGAGGATATACACATCAATGTGTTTCAATGAAGAAGTATAATTAAAAAAATGAACAAAGTGTGAGCCAATAATCTGTTTTCACTATAACACTAATTTTATTTTTCTTAATATATATTTCCAATTAATATGTAAGCATATTGTCTAAAACTAAAACTGGTTCAAATCCTTTTTACTCATAAAGCAATATCGTGAAACTAAATCTAAAATGCAAATTCATAATTAAAATATTTATTTTCATAGATGGAGGTTCACTAAGGATGATTTTTATCTATAAGTGCTTTAAGAAGATGATGTCTCCTATTAAGAGATAATACGATAGAAATATTTGCAATATATGCAAGAACTATTCTATACAACCCCATCTTGAATATCCTCTTTGGATGAGTATTGTGGGGATTGTCAATTAGATCTGACAATCCACCAAGTCAAATATGTAAGTTGAGTATGTGAGTCAGTCAAATAACCAGTTGGGTTGGCCGACTAAGGAAGTTAGAAATTTGTAACTACCATATCACTAAACACATAAGTATATATGTGACTATGTAATAGAGGAAATATGGTTTTTGTTGTACATAATAAAGTTTGTATTGTTGGTTGTATCACTACTTTGTGTATTCTTTCTTATATGTGTGTGTAAGTGTATGTGTATGTAGTACTATATTGTATATACTTCTTTGCATGATGAACTACTAGTAACACTCGCATACCTTTCCCTAGATTACAACATTGATTTTGTTGTCGATAGTTATAAAATTGAACATGTAGAGTAATGAGCACATAGATGTTAATACTAGAAGATATACGTGAGTGGTCAGAATGCAAGATTTGCTACTGCATAAAAATATACGCAAGGAGAAACGAATTGATGTCGGTAGAAGCTCAAGTGCAATTCTTCATAGAGACACATGAATGATTCCTTGAATTGATCCATGAAGCAATATTTGAATACCTTAACTGAACTTGTAATGTGAAAACTAGTTGTAAATGGACAGTTAATGGTAAAAATAAGAAACAAAGTTTGAACAAATATAAACCAGTGGTTTGAAAGAATCATCCAAGTCTATATTGAAAATCAAGCCATTGAATATAGATCTTCAGTTGAAACTGTTAAAGAAACGTTTTACACCGATCTACACAATGATTTCCTTTGTACCATTCCATCCTTATTGCACAAATTTTTACTAGAGAAAGGAGTCATAGATATTGTTGAAAACCAAACTCTCTTAAGTACACCTCTTCCAAATTATAAATGGGAGAAAGAGCATGACGAGTGGGAACAAATTTTAGAATACAATTGCAAGGAGACACGTGAAGCGAGGGACTATTTTATGAAGAAATCAACAAAGCAAGCATGGAAAATAGTGTTAACTTCAAGTAAGTCGAGCCGACGATGGGGGGATAGATGATCCTTGAGATGAGATAATTCAATTCTACCACACCGACGATGGGGTGATAAATTGTGAAGCAAGAAATGCAGAGAGAAAGAATAGAACATAAATAGTATTCAGTATATTGAGAATGTAAGGAGAAAGTACAATGAGAAGAGTTAATGAAAAATTACTGTGCAAAAAGAAAATAGCTAAGCTAAATAGGCTCAAGAAAATCAAGAAAAGAAAGTACAGATGGCCAGGACAACTGGTAGTGTACAGTCGGACTGTTGAGGTTACATTATATTTAACACTCCCTCTTAAACTCAACAGTTACAAACATTAGCACTGATTATGCCCAAGTGGTGTCTCTGAAAATCAAAAACGGATTTTCCCAGTGGATTTGTGAAGATATCTACGAGCTAATCTCGAGAACCACAAAATTGAAGTGAAATATTACCATTATTGACTAGCTCGTGGATGAAGTGAAAGCGAGTGTCAATGTGTTTTCTTTTCTTGTGAAACACATGATTTTTGGATAGAGCTATCGTTGAAGTATTGTCATAGAAAATAGGAGTTGGATCATTTTCTGTATGTGACATATCTTTCAATATTCTTCTCAGCCACACAGCTTGACAGGAATCTAAAGTAGCAGCGACATACTCTACCTCTGTATCTGTAGAATATATTGATACAATTGGTTGTTTCTTTGATGCCCATGAGATCAGGTTCGTGCCCAGGTGGAAAACATGTCCTCATGTGCTTTTCCTGTCATTTAGGCTGCCTGCAAAATCACTCTCTATGTAGCCAGAAAGTTGATTACTATCATATTTAGTGTACCATAAGCCGAAATTGAAAGTTCCTACAATATATCTCAGAATCCATTTCGCCATTTTCCATTGAGAATCTTTGGGGGATTCCATGAATCTGGAAACAATGTTGGCTACATACATAATATCAGGCCTAGTTGTTGTAAGATACAACAAACTGCCTACTAAATTTTTGTACAGGGTAGGGTCCACTATAGGGCCTTCATCTTTCTTGCTCAATTTTGTGCTTAGGGGTATAGGGGCTTCTGCTGGATTGCATTCTTCCATGCAAAATATTTTGATGATGTCTGCTGCATACTTTTTCTGATAGACAAAAATTCCTTTGGCTGATTGATCAACCTCAATCCCCAAAAAATATTTCATTATGCCAAGATCTGTCATCTCAAACTCAGATTGCATGGCATGTTTAAAACTTGTTAACTTAAGATTTCCAGTATATATCATGTCATCAACATATAAACATACAATCAAAATTTTACCGTGCTGATTTGTTTTGGTTTAAAGAGTTGGCTCATTTTGTCTTCTGTTGAAACCACTTTTGGTCAGATAAGTGTCAATTCTGTTGTACCAAGCTCTTGGAGCTTTCTTTAAGCTATACAAGGATTTCTTCAACCGATATACTTTGGTTGGATGCTCTTGGACTTCAAATCCAGGTGGTTGATCGACATAAACTTCTTCATCTAAGAAACCATTCAGGAAAGCTGACTTGACATCCATCTAGTATACTTACCATTTATGTTGGGCTGTTATGGCTAATAGAGTTCTTACAGTGTCTAATCTTGCTACTGGAGAAAAAGTTTCACCATAATCAGTACCAGGTTGTTGTGAGAATCCTTTGGCAACAAGTCTTGCCCTGTGTTTTTCGATCTGCCCTTTTTCATTGAGTTTAGTTTTGTAAACCCACTTGACACCAATACTTTTCTTGTGACTTGGAAAATCAACAAGATCCCATGTCTTGTTCTTCTCAATGGAGTCAATTTCTTGGTTCATGGCTTGAACCCAATGTGGCTCCTTAGCGGCTTCCTTAAAATATGTAGGTTGACATGACATTAAATAAAAAAAGTTATGATGTTCAAAGTCATCCAACTGCTGATGGATTTCTCTCAAACTTCGAGTTCTCTGATTTTGAATTTTAGAGGATGAGTCTCTGCTTGAAGTTGAGTTATCATGAGAATTTTCATATCGTCCTTGTACCTGCAATCTTGGAAGAACAGGTAGAGGTATTTGTTATCCTGAATTTCCTGTGTTTTCAGAATTGGGCAACAATGGATTTTGACTGTCCAATTGTTGATTTTCTGATTCATTCCAGAATTGATTTTCCAGAAATGTTACATCTCTGTTGAGAATTAGTTTCTTGGAGATTGGATTGTAAAGCCTGTAAGCTTTAGATGTTTCACTATATCCAGTAAAGATACATTTCTCACTTCTATCATCCAATTTCTTCCTTAATTCGGAAGGTATGTGAGTGTATGCTATGCATCTGAATGTCCTTAGATGTGCAACATTTAGCTTTGTCCCACTCCATGCTTCTTGAGGGACTTTCAACTTTAGAATTGTGATTGGAGATTTATTCAAGAGATAAACTGAGCATGCTACTGCTTCAGCCCAAAAAATATTTGGCAAACTTTTCTCTTTGAGAAGTGTTCTTTCCATATTCATTATTGTCTGATTTTTCCTTTCAGCCACTCCATTCTGTTGTGGAGTATACCTAGATGTTGTTTGCATGATAATGCCTTGGGATTTGCAGAAATTTGAAAATTCATTGGAGTTGTATTCTCCTCCTCCATCGGACCTGAGAACTTTTATATATTTGCCACTCTGCTTTTCAGCTTCTACTTTGAATTCCTTGAATTTTGCAAAAGTTTTAGACTTGTGTCTGAGAAAATAGATCCAGATTTTCCTGCTAAAATCATCAATAAAAGTTAGAAAGTAAAAGCTACCAACTATTGACTCTATTTTCATTGGTCCACATAGGTCAGTGTGAACTAGTTCGAGATGTTATTTGGCTTGATTGGATGACTGTGGAAAACTAGTTCTCTTATGTTTTCCAAGTATGCAAGACTCACATGGGGAATTTTGTTCTTTGAAGATGGGAATACCTTTGACCATGGAGTGCTTTTGAAGAAGACTAAAACTCTTAAAGGGTAGATGTCCAAATCTTGTATGCCAAACCATTGTTTCATTCAGGGTGGATGCACTTTGTGCATATGGTTGAATCAGATTTGCAGTTCGGAGTGTAAGCGGAAACATCCTATTCTGAGTCATGTGGATTTTAGAAATCAATTTTATGCTAGGGGTTTTGTCATATATCTTGCAAGATGCTCCCTCAAAGAGTACCTTATAGCCATGTTCAATGAGTTTTCCTACACTTAGCAGATTATGTTTTAGATCTGGAACATGATAAACATTGTTTGTCTTTCTTTTCATTTTGTTTAGTGAGAATAGGTACATTTCCTTTGCCTTGAATTTTGACTAAGGAATCATTTCCAAGTGTAATATCAGATGAGATTGAAGAATCAATGCATGGAAGTAAATCTTTGTTACCTGTCATGTGATTGTTGTATCCACGGTCCAACAACCAAAGATCTTTAGGTTGTTCTTCAGACTTGTGACATGAGAGAAATATACCTTTTGAGGTTTCTCCCATATGATTTGACACATGTGCTCTGCCTGAAAGATGATATTCTTGCTTCTTCCATAATTCAGATTCATAGTGCCCATATTTTTTGTAGTAATAGCATTGCATGCTTGATTTTTCATTTGATCTTCTCCCTCTTCCTCTTTGAGGATGGAAATTCTGATTCTGGTGTTGTTGTCTGTGACCTTGGAAATTTTGATGCTAGCTCTATTGTCTGTTATGTCCATTCAAGTGTTGGTCACTTGTAGTACTCCCTCATCCTTAGTGACCTCTGCCTCTTCCTCTGCCTCTCCCTCTGCTGAAGGAGAGTTGAGTTTTGAAGGCATTGGAGAGTGACTTATCTGTGAGATGTAGTCTAGTCTCATGTGTCACTAGGGAACCAGTCAGTTCATCTGTTGAAAAACGTGACAAATCCTTGGATTCAAGGATTGCTGTAACAACCATTTTGAATTTCTTTGGTAAACTTATGAGGACTTTCTCAACAATGCGTTGATCAGTGATGGTGAAGTCACCAGTCAATCTGATCTGGTTCACGATTCCCATGACTCTAGTCATAAACTGATCCACATTTTCAGACTCTGTCATTCTTAAAGTCTCGAATTGTGTCCTCAAGGTTTGCAATTTGACTGTTTTGACCCTGTCATTGCCTGGTAGGTTGATTTAAGGATGTCCCAGGCCTGTTTTGAAGTATTAGCGCCTGTGATTTTTGAGAAAATCGAGTCATCCACTGAATTTTGAATCAGAATTTGACTTTATTTTCTCTGTTCCTCTGTGTTGCCTGAGTAGTTCTCTGTTGGTTTGTCATTGCGGAAAGGTCTGTTGGATCTGGTTCCACATATCCAAGATCCACTCGATCCCAACACTCTTATGCTTGTAAGAACGATCTCATTCGAAGAGACGAGAACTCATATTTATTTTCAAGAAGAATCAGACCTTGAGTTGGTCCTAAATTGCTAGACGTCGCCATCTTTAAAGAATTTGACAAAATAGAAAAAAAATTGTTGGAAAAATTTTGTGTTTACCTGTTTCTTGTGTTTAAACCGGGTCTGCTAATTTCTTGTAGTGACTTCGAAACTTTGTGATTCAAGATTTCACGAGTTTTGACTTCGCGAGTTTTGGCTTCGCGATTCTGACTTCGGGACTTCATTATACAAGTCCTCCGAACTCTTTTCTCTCCAACTTCCGGTCGTCGAAACGCCGAAGAGAGCTTAACGGCTTTGGATTGGCCCTTAGTCTCCGTTCAATGTGACCATGTGCCTAAATGTTAAATAGCTACTGGATTTTTGTGATTCGGAGAATAACGATGCCTTCGTCGGTTCTTTGTCCCTCAATTTTCCAAAATCCGAAGTATCCTGGTGCTTATTCAAACGCCTTTTCAAGATTTCACATTTCGGGACTTTCAATGTTGAGTTGCCTAACTTCTTGTCTCCTGGATGACCGAAATGATGAATCCTGAAATATCTTAGCACCTTTCCTTCTCGAATTTCTTTTCACGATTTCGCGTTTCAGGACTTCGCGATGCGAAGTGGCCTGGTCCTTTGTCTGTAGGATCCCCGGTATGTCGAAAAGTCGAAAATATCCCTACTCTTATTCTTCCAGACACTTTTCGGGGTTTCCCGATTCAGGGCTTCCTATTTCCCGATGTCAAGAGTCCTTGACCCTTCGTCCTTTTGATCTCCGAAATGTTGATTTGCCGAAATGGATTTAACAACAATTAGCCCCAAGGCTATACCTTCGTTCCATGTGACCTCTTCTCATATGACCGCAGTCCTATTTCATGGTTTTACGACGCAAAGCGCCTGACCTCCTGTCCTCTGGACTCCTGAAATCCTAATTCTCGAAAAGCCGATATGTCTATGCCCCGACTTTTTCCTTCTTTCGCTATTTTGGAGTTTCCAATTCCAAAATGCTTGGCTCTCTTGGTCTTCAAGATTCCCGAAATGCTGAATTTCGGTATCCCAAAATTTTTTTACCCGGTCTTATCCTTTCGTGCTTTCGGGACTTCAAATGCCGAAATGCCTAGCCTTGTCCTCGAAACTCCTAGTATGCGAAGTGCCGAAATTTTCCTTTGGACAGTCAATGGTCCAGATCCTCTTATGATCTGATGGTCCAGATCCTTTCGGGATTTCTCAAATTGGTATTTCGTAACACTTGACCTCTCGTCACGCTGTTCTCCAAACCGAGAACTCTGAAATACTGAAATTTGATGGTGTAAGGATATGCTGCCACCTGTCCTCTGAGATGGATGGCTCACGATCATTTCAGGATTTCACAGGTTGTGAAGTCAAAAGACTCCACTTCCTTCTTTTGAGAGGAGGTTTAAGCCTCGCGCACCTTTCTTGGATCCGTCGACTTACGGACCTTGGTGCTAGATCAGACGGTTCAGATCTTTATTCCTTTGCTTTGATCCAACGACTCTCAAACCACCGCACTCCATATCCAACGGTCTGGATTCCTTTGGGATTTCGCGGACCAGGACTTTGTGAGGAAGCGACTCCACAACCCCTTGCTGCTCCAAGTCTCGAATTCTGAAATGCTGAAATTCCGAAATGCACTTTCTCACAGATCTGACAACTATCGGTCCTCTGCACAAAATCCAAAGGCTGTAATTCTTTCACCTTTTATGCGATATCCTCGTCCTTTCTGAACTGGATTTTCACCTTCGATATGTTCACAGGACGGATCTTACAGCTGCGATTGCTCGTTCTTGGTTTTTTTCGTGAGTTCTTTGTTGTTCTTGCAAAGATTTTCTCCTGAGGAAAGAAATTCGTGAATCTTTCACGAAATGAAAAAATTTCACGAATTCTTTGAATGTTTCTTCCCTCAGTAACTATCTTTCACGAAATTTGAATGAATTTCCTTGAGTTCTTCAAACGTTTCTACCTTCTAAAGCAATCTTTCATGAATCTTTGACGAGTCTGTAAATTGTTCACGAATATTTACTCTTTCTCCTTCTGTAGTCTTTTCTTCCTCGATATTTTGAGCGTAGAGCGCTCTGCTTCCTCATGTGAGCTTCCTACGACGATCTTTTGAGCGTATGGTGGACAACTCTCCAAGCCTTGTGAAAAAACTATGTCCCTTGCTCTGGATGTCGATTTAAGCTATGCGTTGTGAGGATCATGTTGGTCTCCAGCCTGTGTGAAGAGGCTTACTGCTGAAGCTCTGATACCATGATAAATTGTGAAGCAAGAAATGTAGAGAGAAAGAATAGAACAGAAATAGTATTCAGTATATTGAGAATACAACGAATGTAAATCCATAAATCCTCACCCAACATCCATAAATTGGAGCGAGATAATAGATAAAAGAGGAGAGAAGAAATGAGAAATGTGAGGGACCCAAGTAGTTTGAATCAGAAGTAACCCTAGAAGCAATAGATTATTGGAGAACATGAGTAGTCTAAGTCAAGCATGGGTTGATCAAACTTCGTAATAGAAGTAGCCCAGATGGTTCCTGTGAGGAGTACAAGTTTGCAATTAATAGAGGCAAGTAGAGGCACTCATAAAAAAATCAGCATATTTGAAATATGGATATCTATGACTCAAGAGCCATGCTACGTTGATCTCTTATTAGAAATGGTAGCCCACGTATTAAATACTTCCTCCACCAGAAGCTTCATATTGACCCTCAATATTTGAAGGTGTGGTATGGAACTAATGAAGATGGACATGTGCTTCAGTGACTTCTAATCAAAGTTCCATAATTAAATCAGAGTCAAGTAGATGATATAATCCTCCACATAAAATATCTCACGAACTTGTCCCCCGTACCAAATTTACTCATTGAAGAAAAATTTAAGTCAACAAATAGTGAGAACGAACTGATTCTCCCTTTTGAAAGATGGTTCATCGAGTATATAGATAAGGGCTTCCAAACTGATTAATTAATTCTAGCAGAAGGAGAATCTCAATTATGATTAGAACACAACCCATTTGAATCCTAGTAGTAGATTGTGTCTATCGATTCAAGGGTTCATATATAAACTCCCCAAACTAAAGCAACATCAACTTCCCAGTCGAATACCATAATAAAATGACAAATTCAAAATCTCTCCATAGTACTAGTTTCTAAACCTCTTAACAAAACCATAGGATCTAAATCATATACACATCTATAAAGGAGATGAATACCCTGAATGACATTGGTTAAATTGCAAACACTTATGGGATGCCACCAATGTAAGGGATGAAAAAAACAACTGGCACAATTCAGTGCCACATTAAAAGTAAGGGCTCTCACCTAGTTCATGAAATACCTAGAAAAATAGACAAGTTTGAAAACATAAATCAAGAAAAAATTCTTAAAATGATTTAAAACCCAATATGTTAGGAACTTGGATACTCATAAAGTAAAGGAAATCAAGGAAATCTCAGGAGAAACAATAATGGAATATGTTTTTTTTTCAAATACCTCCTCGTATAGATTCCACATGTCATCGACAAAAAACTCTTAATTTAATGGTAAGTCGCATGGCTTCTACATAAAATAATAGCTCCTTTAAGGATGTATGATATTAAAACATCTGAACATGCCTTGAAAAAGGCCCAACACATTTAAAAAGGTGATGAATGGCCATCGAATTTCTCGACAATGGAAAAGTGGATGGAAGAAAAGATTGAAATACTACAACAATCCTTGAAAAATATGGCCATTGAATATAATGAATTCTAGTGCACCCTTTCTTATAATGAAGGGCATAGAAAGGACTATTTAAAATTTAACAATGCACTAGATCTTGACATATGTCGTATTAAAATTGAGACTTTCTACAACATTTTTCAAGCCATGGCGAATGACACAACTAGATATTTCCTGCATAATCTAAAAAAAATCAGGCCTAAGCAGTTCCACACATATGAAGAAAACAACCATTCAACACAAGAGTGTTGACTAAAAGGGAATAATAAGTTGAATTTGCACAACTTTTAAATCATACGTGGGATTTAGAACAAAATACAAATGAAGGAGAAAGTAATGGATATCGAGGCCATAGTCGAGGTAGCTACCAAGAATGAGGATGTTTAAGAGGAGGACATGATCAAGGAGGTCGAGGAAATGGTCAAGGTCAATACTACTATTTTAATTATTGGAAAGATAATCACATAATCCCCAATTTACCCAGCAAGGATAGAACCGACTTGAAATTTTTTGACATATGTGGAGTGGCGGATCATTCACTCGAATATTGTCCCATAGTACTTGAGAAAGTAATGAGTAAAAGGAACATGAAACTCCTACATATTGTGCCCAAAAAAGAGGTTTTGAGCTCAAATAATATCTATGTTGTAACCACATTAGATGCTGATTGAGATAATTACTGAGAATCACTAGTGCAAAACCTGGGATACCAAAATACCTACCCTGACCCAGATCAAGAGAAAAAAATAATGTAGGAAGCGTTGAAATTTTTCAAGAACACTGACCAAGAAAAATAAAGAGGAAGCATGGGAAGGAAACAAAACACATCAAAAATTTTCTTAGAAGAGTTCCTCTAGTTACTAAAAGAAAAGATATTGGTCGGTCGCCTGATCTACTTTCTTAATATTTCAAGAGAATATAAGCAAGATCAATGACCATATAAAAAAATTCAATAGTTTTCACATGAAAAACACATGAATGAATATGATCCTTAATTCAACCTCAAGATCGATGAAAAAATAGTTAATAAATTCATTTTTGACTTTAGATCACAGGTAATAATCCTTCCCTAAGATACATAGAAACATCTTGGAACACCCCGACTAGCTCGAACAATGAGTTACTTAAAACTGGAAGAGAAAAGATTTATCAATACAATCAAAACACTCAAAAATGCCAAAATGAAAATAATGAGGATTTCGAAGAAGGTCAACTTTGAGGTGATTGAATTAGTTGGAGGTATCTCTACTTACCCTGCACTAGTAGGCAGACCACATGGTTGAAATATGAAAGAAACTATATCCCTCGAAAGAGATAGAATCAAATTAAAAGGAAATGGTTGGAAAATAATTATACGCATCAACCCAAAAGAAGGTAATCCATGGATAGAAATGTGGGATGAATATGAGGAAGCTCGTTGGCTTTATCAGATCATGAACGATGAGAAAGACAATGTCGACTGAATGTAGAACTTCAAATCTTAGTTGATTCCCCAGTTTCCATTGGGAAAATTTCAGAAAAAGAACTTTATAACTGGTAAATGGATAATTATGAGTCCGAGGAAAGAAAATTTTGGTCAATATAGGAAATACCAATAAAACGATATACAACATGCTTATTGGTCAAAGAAATCCATATATTTTTTGAGAAGAATACAAAACAAACACTGACACGTATCTTGACTAAATTAAAGATAGGTCCATCTATGTGGTTCAATGAGATAAATTATTCATCAGTCCACATTGATGAAGTGTAAAAAATAGTCAGAGAACATGGAAGAATACAAAACCTTGTTGAATCCATCTCTTTTCAAGCTTCTGTATGGTGGGAGATTCATGCTCCCCACTTATAGACATGGACCACTGCTAGAATATATTTTGTTGATCGATTCAGAGGTAAAACTCTATCAAGAAAAGTCGACATCCTAAATTTGAAACCTAGGTTTGACCCAGTGGCCGATATTCATTAGTGAAAAAATTAATGGAGAAGAGTTGGATATAGGGATTAAATATTTTTTCCACATGTTCCCAAACACTTTGGATGATATCACACATATGGTACAAAATTGAGGAAGCATGTGGTCATACATTTAAGTGGAAAAATATAAAGGAGAAATTTATAAGAGACTTTGAGTTCATCCCGGAAGTGGCACATTTAAGAGAGGAAACATTAGAGAAAAATAACTTTCTAGAAAATCCAAACCCTGATCAAGTGGATAAAAGAGGTAATGAAAAAGTCGACATAGCGTTGACGTCGACTTGCAAATATTTTTAAATTCATGACCAAAACAATATAAGTGTTCATCAAGTGGACATGGAAAATATATGTTTTCTAGGTCAAAACTTCATATGGAAGAAATTCCACCCAAGAGTAAATAACTATGTGAATACAATCTTTACCATTTCTAAGGAAGACAATGAGAATTCAAAAAACATTGATTTCCCATTGAGCTACAACAGGTTTGTCGAAGGATAATGAAATTTGGATGAATGTAAACCTATAGAATGGATGGTTACAAAGCTAAAAACCAAATAATTTGACATTTCAACCAATGGTCAACAAAAAATGGAAAGGATAGGTGACTACTAGTCGGACAAGTAGACAACAAAAATAGTCAACCTTCTCCATGAATATCAAGATGTATTTTCTTGTGACTATAGATATCTCAAAGGAATTGTACAAGAGAAGGGATAGATTAAAATTGACCTCATCCCGAGGTCTAAACCTATTAAGAAATGACCATACAAATTAGACCATAAATATAAACTCATTGTATAGAAAGTAATTGAGGCAATGTTGGTTTCTAGCATCATTTACCACATAGACAAATATAAATGGGAAAGTTTGATGTTTGGGCAACCTAAAAAGAATGACCCTAAAAGTTGAGAATATATGTCAATTTTCGGGGCCTAAATATGATGATTGTTACTGATCCATTCCCAACACTGATCACAGATGAAATCATCAATGAAGTAACAATACATGGGTGTTATTATTTTACAGATGGCTTCTATGGGTATAATCAAGTCTCGATTTCTAGAGAATATCAAGAAAAAATGACTTTTGTATCTGAATTTCGCTCATTTGCATACATGACGATTCCCTTTTTCTTGAAGAATGCACCCACAGTTTTCTCAAGGATAATGGTCAAAGCCTTTCAAGAATATATATGAAAAATTATGGTTGTTTATTTCAATGATTGGACAATATACAACCTAATAAAAGATCGCATCTAATAGATAAGGATGATTCTAGAAAGATCTGAACATATTCATTTATCTCTAAATATCAAGAAATGCATCTTTTCCATCCCAATTAGTATTTTTCTTAGACATGGCTAATATAAAAGTAATTCTTGACTTGAAGCCTACAATAGACCAAAAGAAGATTAAAATATTCCTTGGGAACACAGGTTGTTACAGAAATTTCATCTAACAATACTCTGATGTCATCTTCTTGATCGACGAGATTCTATGGAAATAAGTTCAATTTATTTGGAGTTAGGAGTTGTAGTTTCCCCAAGGCCGAGCCTTGTTACAGATCATGATATATGCAGTGAATTGTAAATGCGCTCTATAGGCTGGTGAGCCAAGTTTTGTATAAAGCTGGAAGGCTTATGTGTTTGTTAGGCCAGGAAGCCTAAGTGTTTGAGGGCCAGGAGCCTGCTGTTGTACTTGTATGTATGCAGAATAATCAATAAAATATAAACACCGCCAAGTGAAGACCGACCACGATGAATGAGTGAAGGGGGACTGAGCGTCCATAGAGTGGGCAAGGAACTAGGGGCTGGAAGGTGGAAAAGGGGCTGAGTGTTGAGCCTAGGGGCTTAGGCCTGGAATAATATTTTAATATTATTTCCTAAAAAGCCATGTGCATATTATTTTATCCTAAGTTCCTAGTAAAAAGGAAAGGCGTGTACAGGGAGGCATGCGGATGGAACGCATGTAGTTCCCAGGGTGACAAATGTCCATAATGACGCATGCAAATAAAACAGAAAGGAATAGCCGTGGGGGGGGGGGTCCCATTCCATTCGACCAGACTGCCCTGAGCAGGAGCCATATGAGCCAGTCTGCAAGAGACCTCGCGTATGTTTGTTACAGAGAGGAAGCCTGTCTTGGGTGCTGGAGAATGTGTGTTTACCCTTGTCCAGAGCCGTGGAGTTTGTCTGTGAGAGAAAACCAGTGTGTGCATTTCCTGAACGAAATGTCCATGTCAAATTCGAGGAGGAGTTTTTGTTTGCCCAGGAAAATTTGAGAGAGCTTATGCGTGGAGCCCTATTCTGAAATCTTGACCGAGAGAATAGCCTGTGACCACTGAATCGGTTCTTGGGAAGCCTATGTCTAATTTCCCTGTGTTTGATGTGGCATGCAGTTCTGGACTGCATGAGGCTTGTTGGCTTGTGAGCGACTCCTCCAGGTGAGAGAGTGCACAGAGGAAGAGAGAGCTCTTGGAAGGAACCCTGTAGCTGCCATAGAACCCAGAGACTTCTGGTCCGATTTGTTCCTATAACCCAAGGTAAGGGAGACTGGCAGCCAAAGGACTGTCCAGGTGACAGAGAAGGTGCACTCTCCTGGGGTGGAACAGGCATGTGGGGAATGAGGGTCTGTGGGCAGTGAGCGTGGGAGATTCTTGGGAGAGCATTCTTCCTGATGGTTGTGTGTGACTGAAATTCCTGTAACCTTAGCCTGAGTCTGGATTCCTTGCCCTGGGGTGGAGCTCAGTCCCAGCTCGAGGGTGACCCACTATTGAGTTGAGGAGCAGTGCGGTCTACGTATGGGAGGTTGGTGGAAGGCCTGCATTTGGTTGGTGGATTTCTCCACTGTCACAAGATAAGTGTTTAATTATATCTCTACCACATTTTATCATGACTGTGTTGGATCTGTTATCATGTTTTCCACTATGTAAATGACTTACTGTTGAAAGCTATGGATTGTCTAATTATAACAGTAACTATATGTTTATTCCAAGAATTAAAATGTATCTCCTTCCTGTTACGCATGTGATTATACAATTCTGTATGTTTTATGTAAAATTCCATGTACAGATTGGTTGCCGAGAGGTTTGAAAGCCTCGGTAGTGAAAAGGGACACTACAGTTTGGTATTAGAGCCAAGGTTTCGACACTGAGCCTATATGGGCGAGTGGGACGGTCTTTGGACCAAGAATGTGAAGAGAAATTGAACCTGGAATGGCCAATTTTGGACCTTGGGTTGTTCCAGAGTGTCAAGTGGTTGCTTGACTACGCTTACAAGCTTAGGAGGTTTAGCGGTGTAGTGAAACTGCAGCCGGTATGGTTTATGGCCATGGGGAGACAAGTCTCTACACCAATGGTGTTAGAACCTTAGGATCTATTCAGGAGGGAAGGCAAGCCCTTGTGACCGTCGGATCTGGAAAAATGTGCATAAGGATTAATATTCCTTTGGAAATGGCACAGGAGTGTGGAAATCACGATACGTGAAATCCCGAGTTAGTTAGAAAATGTCTCGCCCATCAGATCTCGGCTGGAAAAACTGACAGCCATTGGATCTGTCGGGAGGTGTCTGAAGGTTAAACCTCAGAAACTAGGGGCGAAAGATCCGAAATAGATCTAAATCGTCTGAAAGATGGAGGACATGTGTCATGAGATTTCCCATTTCGGGAAATCAGGAATCGCGATATCGAGAGTCACAATGTCAGGAGGTCAGGAAATTTCATAGTAAAAGTCCCAACAATGATCTAAATCATCCATCATTTAGGACGCGTGTCAGAAATCCGAAGAGAGTCATAAATCGACGTATTGGAGATCCTGAGGACAGGATAATCTTGCAACTTGAAATCGCGAAACGCGATATCTTGACACGCTAAGGAAATAGTGTGGGGCCACGATGGAGTCGGTGACGTGGACAAGTGGCAGCCATCGGAACCATCGGGGAAAGTCCCGATAGAAGAGTCATCCATCGTAAATCGGGGTTTGGAGAATTGCAAATCCTGAGGACATGTGCATTTGGACATTGGGAAGTCCGAAACCCCGATAAGAGTAAAAGATTGTGGTCTTATGAGAGGCGGTCACATGGACCTCGGCATAGCCGAGGGGCTAAGGCAAAGGCGCATCGGCAAATCAGGGATCGAGAGTTCGTGAGGACAGGAACTCATGTCGTCGGGGATCACGAAACCCCAACACCCGAAGCTTCAATCGAGAGATGTGCCATGTAGACGCATGAAAAGTACCAAGTGTCCACGAGTGGGAATACAAGACAAGAGTGGTGGGACCCTAATGATGTCACCAAAGGTGATGAGGATCCTATGAACCACACCACGTACCACTACGGTTGAGGGCGATAGTTGTGATGTAGAGCCGTAGAATAAAGTAAATCGGAATTTCAGAATTCGGGGTGGGGAAGGAGAGTGAAACGGGAGTTCTCCAGTACCGAAACTCCGAAACCTCAAAACTCAAGGTTTTGAAAGTTCTGAAATACTGAAAACTGAAGTTTCGAACACCCGAAAAATATAGAGCTGAATAGAGCTCAGACAATTCATGAAATTGAAACACTTTATTAAACATCGATGGTTATGAAATATGACGAATTGTCAAGAGATGAAGGCTCGACAAATTCGAGTCGTATGTGTGTTATATTGCAGAAGACTGACGAGTGCCAAAACTGTTTGGAAATTGCCTCAAACGCAAAGAAATGGGAGAGATACATAATACTTTCAGTTCAAGAAACTTGTTTAAAACGAAATGTATTTTTTTTTGTCCGAACTGGTTTATAAATGTTGTGGATTGTTAGTGAAGGTTTAATGGCCTGAAAATTTTCAAATTTAATTGCACAGAGTGCGTGTGCAGAGTTCAACGAAGTCCAGAACCCCAGTTAATCAACGCCGAGTATGGAGTGGGGAAGAGTGCAGATTGCCCCTGAAAAAGAAGATGAACGGAAAGGAAAGGATGCTAACCTGGGAGTCGAAGGATCGAACTCCAATGAGCATGGAAAAGAGAAGGATAAGGAAGAACACATAATGAAAATCCTTGAAGGATTGCAAAGAGAGGCCAAGGCTCACAGAGATGATAGTCGAAAGCTCATGAAGGTCAGGGACCGACAGGGTGCATTAAATTTAAAATTTTTGAAGAGTTTGGAAAGAATAGAGAAGAAACTCGAGAAAGGAAGAGACTCCAGTGCGATGGAGAGTCGCAGAACCCATGGGAGAAGAAGTAGGTTGAGGAGTGGTAGCCGACATCTTAGTCACTCCCAAAGACATTCCGATAGTAGGACACACAGTAGTTCAAGCCCATTCCCTACCAGAAAACATCGGAAATATGGAAGGGAGATATTGAAAGGAGAGATGAACAAGATTAAGCCTCCAACATTCAATGGAGAACATAAGAAGGAGGAAGATGCCGAGACATGGTTTCTTGGCATGAAGAAATACTTCCAATTGAAAAATTATTCTGCCCATGCAGAAGGAAGAATTGCAATGTATCAACTAAAAGGAAAGGCATCCATGTGGTGGGATCAGTTTGTGCAGGTGCAACACATTAGAGAGAAAGAGGTCACGTGGAAGGAATTTAAGAGGTATTTCGAGAAGAAATACCTAACTAAAAGATACTATGACATAAAGATGAAGGAGTTCTTTGAACTTAGGTTGGGCAGTATGACCATTGATGAGTATGAACGAAGTTTTCTGGAACTACTGAAGTATGTTCCATTCATCAAAGACGAGGATGTTAAAATTCAGAGGTATCTGAGTGGACTGCCACCTTCCATTGGTGACAAGATTCAATACGATGATCCTAAGACCATGGAAGAAACCATAAGAAGGGAGAAATGCCTATACGAA
>JZKD02S1886885.1:402257-469085 GCA_000966675.3 Picea glauca | reverse complement strand
TATTTCATATGGATTTTGGAATAATATTAAAATATTATTCCCAAGGACTTAAGCCCCTAGGCTCAACACTTAGCCTCTCTTTCCAACCTTCCAGCCCCCAATCCCTTACCCACTCCGTGGAAGCTTGGTCCCCCATCACTCATTCATTGTGGTCGGTCTGCATGTAGTGGTTTTTATATTTTTATTAATGTTCTGCATGATTACATATACAAAACTAGGCTCCCGACCTTAACACTTAGGCTCTCCGGCCTAATAACACATAATCCCACCAGCTTATATTAACTTGGCTCACCATCCTATAGAACATAATTACAATTCATAGTGAAATATCTATACTTCATAGACATGATTTACAATAGGGCTCGGCCTTGGGGATATTACAATCCTCTCTGCTTATTTTTTCACTGTCCTCAGTGCAACTTTACAGTGCATCTGCAAGCCTTTTTTTCAAATTTTTCAAAAATATGCGGGTACTCTGCCTGCATAACATCTTCATGTTCCCATTTCACGTCCTTGGGATTGTACCTGGTCCACTGGACCTTTACAAGCCCTATAGCTCGTTTCCTGAGATGTTTGTTTTTCTTGTCCAATATGCGCATAGGATGCACTTGCAAGACACCTTCTTGTTCCACCTGAATCACATTCTAGTCGATAACATGATTAGCATATGGTATATATTTCTTAAGTAATGAAACATGAAACACATTATGTACAGTCACAGATGCAGGTAATGAAAGCATATATGCAACTAGCCCAATCCTTTCCAAGATTTCAAATGGCCCACAAAATGTAGTTGCCAACTTGGCGCAACTTCCTTGCTTCAGGGAACTCATGTTAGCTTTTACTTTTAGGAAAACATGATCACCCACTTTGAACTCTCTGTGGGTTATGTTCTTATCAGCATAACGTTTTTTCCTGTACTGAGCAGCTTTCAAATTCTGCTTAATTTTTATCATTTGGTCCTCCATCTCCTTAAGCAACTCTGGCCCAACTACTATTCTATTAGGTGGATTATCCTAGCTCACTGGAGTATTTCACTTTCTTCCATAAAGTGCTTCAAATGGGCTCATCTTCAATGATGCATGATACCCATTGTTGTAGGTGAATTCTACCAAGTGCAGGTAGTCTTCCCATCTTGATGGTTTGTCCATCACATACATTCTCAGTATGTCTTCTATTACTCTGTTCACCCTCTCTGTCTGTCCATTAGACTCGGGATGATAAGTTGTACTAAAGTTTAGATTCGTTCTGAATCCTTTCCATAAATTCGAGGTGAATTTTGGGTCTATGTCATACACAATCGTTTTAGGAATTTCGTGTAGTCATGCCACTTCCTTTAGGAAAATATCAACAACGTTTGTTGCCTTATGAGTATTTTTCAGTGGAATAAAATGGGCAGCTTTTGTAATCTTGTCCACCACTACCATGATTGAATCAGGCAGCTTGGCTATTTTGGGAAATCCTGTAATAAAATCCATTGTCACCACTTCCCACTTTCACTCAGGAATGGGTAAAGGTTGCAGCAACCCTGCTGGGTGCCTATGCTCAGCTTTAACTTTCTGGCACTCCATACATCTGGCGATGTATTCAGTGATCTCTCTCTTCATACCCAGCCAAAAGTAATGGATATTTACCACTGCTACTATTTTATGATATCCAGGGTGACCTATATAAGGCACATTATGCATATCCTACAAAATCATTTGTTTCAAACACTGGACATTAGGTACAAAATTTTTGTTCTTGTACAGCAGTATCCCATCTGCTTCCAATTTATAAATTTCCATCTTCTGTGGCTTTTTACCCTGCTATAGCTTGGTGTTATCGGACTAATCAGTAGGTGCGGACACTAACAGATCTCCCTAGATCCACCTGGATCTAGAACAAAATAGGACATGACATGACTCTTTCCCTATGTTACAACCATTGAATTAGCTAGTAAGGGGGAAGAAGTGGCATACCTTTGTATCGCTTCCTTAAGTCTCTGTTGCCCTTGCTTCGCTCTCGTGCTCTCGTGAGGTCAAGACCAAGACAACACAAACCAACCAAAGTGAAGATAGAAAAATGTATTCAATCATCAACTTATGCATATGATCAAGGAATTACACAATAAAGTAAGAATGACTTTATGGGAAAAGGACATGTCGTTGTATCATATTAATTGAAAGTAGAAGATACAACCTGATCGCCTTGATGTCACAAGTTTCCTTTTGGTGACTCTTGGTTCCAACACACACACTTGCTCTGTACTTGCATGAAGAAGATCCAATTCCTCTTGATAGACCAACTAGAGCCTTCAAGCCTCTGTCCAAGCCAGGTTCTTCACACAATTCCTTCACCAATTATTCAATTAATCTTGCTTCACCTCTTCCATGAGAATCCTTTCAATATATAGGAGAGGGTGAGATGGTTACATGGATGAGAATGATCCCACCAAATCAGAGAAGTCAGTAAAATGACAACCATATGAATGCCAACTCATTCTCTAGAAGATTCCCTTCTAGAACCCTCGAGACTTCTTCTCTTTTCCAAGATTAAAAACAAGTTCTCACCCTGTGTATAGACCAACCTGCGAGAAGTTCGCACCCTAGATGAAGGTGGCCTGCGAGAATGGGTCATTCTCACACTCTAGGCCATATGTAGCCTGCAGACTCACTTTGAAAATATGTTTTCTGGAAGGAGATAAATGCCACTTTTCTTAGGAGAAAGTTCTTGTTGGGAGCCTGAGTACACTATTGTCAATACATCACCAAGATCACCAAAATCATGTGTAATAGAATGCCCCCCAAAGTATGAGGCCAGAATCAGTGACAGCTGAAATACTTTGTAAACTGTGTGTGTGTGTCGGAAACCAGAAGCGCACCTAATCGGAAACTTGCAAACAACCAAGCATCTGCAGAATATCATACTAGTTCTGAGATAGGCATTCCCATACTCAAATCATAGACAGATGACATCATAAACATAGGTCATGGCTACCAATCATACACCATGGATCCATGCCATCAAAATATCGCATAGCCACCAACAATACACTATGGATCCATGCAAAAAGATTCAAATTAAGATGACATAGCCACGAGACATACAAAGTGGATCTATGTGTCAACAAATTATACATATTCCATTGCAGCCTAGATCAAAGAGATGAGACCCAAGATCTTCAATCCCATCACCTGAAAGTATGAATCTAACCATGTGATTACATGTGCTGAAGTCGAACATGGTAGAAACTACTTGATTACCGATCATTGATGAAACCGTTAACACGTGCGAGGGAAATCACCATTAATGTCAATGACTCCCAAGGTACACTAGTACAATCCATCGAATTTGAACAAATGAGTTCAGGTCGAACATTCGACGGAATCTCCCGATCAGGGGTCAATGATGAAAACCCACTGTCAAAAGCGAGGAAACCTGCCATTGAGGCATGCAAGTTCTAAGGTACCAAATAATTTCTAAGTCTTGTTTCTGGATAATGATCTGGAGTCAACGGAACAAAACTTGTCACAAGAGTGCCTTGATGTATCCCCCATCAATGACACGAAATGAGTAACAGACTTTGAAGCTGAAACAAAGCATGATATAGGTTGAACTAGACACAGGGAAGGTCGACACAGAGAGAATGGACAACTACAGATGGCCGACTCAATAGAGGTTTTTGATGAACTTCTCTTGAACATATGAATGACACAACCAATGATTTGGCAGCACTGACTCAGAGACGACTCAGGATATGACCTTGTAGAAAATAGAATGAGAGACAAATGGATTTCCCAAACTGGCTTCAAATAATGAATAAGGGGGTGTCATGTTTAAGAGCGACACTTACTACCAATAATATGAAAACGAAAACATATCCCTTTCTCAAATTTCTCCCCACCATTTCTGGAGAGTACCTCTTTATTTTTACGCAATCTTGAGGAGGATAAAATATGCTTGTTGATGTAAGCTCATCCTTTGGATGAGTCCCTCAGAGTATGTTTATTAAACCCTAGGAAGGAGTGGTTTGATCCCATGATAGGTATTTCGATGTTTGTTTAGCGAGTTCAAAGATAGAAAACTCAAATGTTTTTCATGATTATAGAGTCTGGAAAAACACTCAAAAAAGAACTCTCTCAGTTCCTTTTTTGTAAAATAGTCTGATGAGACCGAAAAAGAGATAAATCATCACCCAACAGATGCTTTCTTCAAATACTTTAACGAGCATGAAAATAGCAAGATCGCTCATCAATATTTTCATGTTTAGAGAGTCTGAAAAGAGCTTAAGGAGGACTCCAGGGGGTTCCTTTTTCGTATAACCTTATTGAGCTCGAAAAATTGATAAAAGTGTGCTCAATTACGTTCTCATGGATTTTTGAGCATGAGAACGGACAAAGACCAAGCTCGAGGTTTTGTGCAAAAAACCATAAAAAACAATTCAAACATGCGATGAAAAAAATAAAATATATGTATCCCTGTGTATGGACATCAAAGTCGTCATGTCTGCAAAAAGTCGCACTCATAGGGGTATTAGGCATTAGGTTTGATAAATGAAATAATTATAAAAACCAACAAAAATGGTAAAAAGTAAATATAAGTGGGTAAAATTCCATTTACCATAGTCATTATAACTTTGACAAGATTTTAGCCCAAAACCCCTCTTTTTCCCTTGAATTTCGGTGCTCAATTATGGAAGGTACGAACAACCATTTGGCAAACCGTCTCCGGCAGTGAGGTAAGCTCCTTGTCTTCTATCTTTTCATGGTTCAATTTTTTATTTTCATTGGTAAATTTCAAGTTTTTAAGCTTCTTTTAGGGCTAAAATTTGCGCTCAAGCATTCTCACAATCTAGCCACACGGTACCTGCGAGAATGCATCATTCTCATAGGTGGCCCCAAAGGCACCTGTGAGAACCTCGCACTGTGCCAAAGGGGCACCTGAGAGAACCACAAAATGAATTTTTTTTTTTATGTTTGCCCAATGAAAAATGTACCAAGGCTTGAAGATAGTTGTTGACCTTCTTCTTATGGTTCTTGTGCAGGCATTTGGCTATCACCATGGTTCTGGAATGGCGTGAAAGAGAGCATGAAGAAGATGATGCTATTACCGAGAATAACCCAGGCACCATTGCCACTTTTTGAGACTGTGGTCTCCTGAAATTCTTTCAGATCCTGGGTATGAGGGCCCAAGTCAGGCTGTTGGAGTACCTCGTTCATATGTGGGACGTGGACCAAAAAGTATTCCACGTAGGGGTCCACACATTGTCCTTGGATATCGAGGAGGTTTATTTCCTGAAAGGACTGTCATGGCGTGGGTACCATGCTAGCTTGACTGGTAGTCGAGGTGGTGGGCTGCCTATGAGTGAATACTGTAGTCAGTACTATGTTCCATAGGCGGAAAGAAGCAAAGGAAAAGTGGCCATTTGGGGGGTTTGGGATTTGACCCTTCACACTATTTTGTTCACCATTGCTTGTATGGTTGGGAGTGTCGCTCCACACATGGCTCTCTAGAGCTACTTTCAGTACGCCATAAAGTGTACTGAGACTCGGGTTTTTAACTGGTCAGACGCAGTCCTTCGTAGCGTGAAGAGGCAGTTGACTAAATGCAGGAGAAGCGACGTGAAGTAATTTAGGTATGGGTCATTGTTGGTGTCCTTCTTTATTGAGAGGTTTCCCTTGTTGAGGTTGTAGGTTGAGTGGGGTTTACCGGCTCTAGAGGATCCGAGGATGTTGAGGTGGTGTAACCTCATGGCCCGACATGTAGCTGGACCAATCATCAAATACAATGATTCCTTATTTGATTGGTTGCGACCATAGATGCTGATGGTCGATGATTATGCCTATGCCGGGTTGGAATTCCGAGGGGATCTAGACTAGGCCCTACTCGAGGGCGCTCGGTGGGGGGATCTCGGTAAGAAGTACACATTTTTTAATTTTTAAATGTTTTTGTGAATTTTATCATATGCAAATGTTTTTATGTTCATCCAAGGTCTAATTACAAAAATTATTTTTTGATGACACAGATGTGGGGCCTTACCAACCTTTGGTTACTTCTCTTATTTAGCGATGAGGAGAGGTGGCTCCAGTGACACGATGGGACACTGAATATTATGAGGCATTGGAACAAAACTTAGAGGGTTTGACTGTAGACATTCCAGACATGCCTCTTGGAGAGGTCCCGCGATGTTATCAACGTCATACGGTTGGGGTGTCAGAGTCTATTGGCTAATTGCTTCATAGGGTTACTCGGGTAGTCGTGTGCTACTATGAACGTCATCCATGATGTCACTTTGTAGAAGCTATGAGCTTCATATTTTGAAATTTTGGTCCTTGGACAAAACTTTTTTGTAAAAAATGTTTTTTGATCGTTATATATACATATGACTTCTACCGGCCTATCTTGTGTTGTGTGATACTTGTGATGTGATTGATTTATAAATGACCCAAATGTCTGCCTAATACATAATTAGCTAATGCATTAGTTAATTTATTTAGACATCTAGGAATATGTTGGTACTCAATATAATCAAAATAATGTTCCAAGAGGCGAATTCGCAAATATACTCGTAACAAAGTAGGACTTCAAATAGCATAGACATTACTTAACTGTAGTACTACGAGCTAGGAATCAAGTTGCACAACCAAGAGATGGATACCGAGCAAGATATCATCAATCAACAATTCAATAACGACGCTATACTCTACAATATTGTTGGTCATATGGACGAGGCACACACCTCGTAGAGTGATAAGTTTTTTTGTAGGGGTGTAAATTTCCCACGCAGCAGAAGAAAGGTTCTGAGTACTACAGATAGAGCCATCAGCGAAGCCAATGTGGGGTAGTGAAGACTCCAACATATAGAAATCAAACACAACGTCACATAATGGCAGAGACCAGATAACAAAAAAACATACTACAGTGACACACAAGAAGTATGATACAATAAAATACAAGTACTCATGCAAAAGTGATATTATGCATAGTACTTCTTTAAGTACAACCCATTTATGGGTTCACTCAAAGGGATACCATCATAATCTACTAACTCGTAAGATCCTTTCTCCAAAACTTGTCTAACGATATAAGGACCTCACCACATGGCTTCAAATTTTCTAGCTCCTAGCATATCTCGATCTTGTTTGTAGAGGAGAACCAGATCTCCTTCGGAGAAAACGCGAGGCTTGACATGTTTGTCGTATTGGGCCTTGATACGTTTCTTCTGGGCTTCTATGACTAGGGTAGCATCACGTCGAGTTTCATCTAATCACATGAGATACAACAAACATTCTTCCCCTACAGAAGTTTTTGGTAGGAGTTCGACGGCTAGTTTTAAGGAGGGTATCTGACATTTAATCGGGAGGATGGCTTCCAGATGTCTGGTAAGAAAACTTAACGGATGTCTGGTAAGCCCATAATGCTGAAAAAAACATTGTGTGCCAACTTGTTTTGTGAATCCCTATCATTTGTCGAAGCATGGTTATGAGAACTTTATTAATCGATTCGACTTGGCTGTTGGGTTGTGGGTAATAGGGCGTTGAGTTTTCATGGCGAAGACCCAACTTTTCAGTGAGCTTGGACATCATGAATTTTCTAAAGTGGCTACCATGATCAGTGACGATAGCTTGAGGAGCACCAAAACGAGATATGATGTGATTGAAAATGAATAACGTTGCGGTCTTTCCAGTATTTTCAAATGTCGGCATCGCCTCAGCCCATTTCGTAAAATAATCTATGGCTACAATAATGTATCCATAACCCCCAGCCAAGTGGGGGTGACATGTCATTAAATCAATACCCCATTTATCAAAGGGACCAACGGAGACCACAGGGTGAAGAGGAGTAGGATGTCATCGTATCTTATGATTATAGGTTTGGCAAGTGTGGCATTTATGGATGATGATTATGCAATCGTTAAATAAAGAAGGCCAAAAATACCATGCTCGTAAGATCTTCTAGGTAGTAGCATACCTACACATATGACCACCACAGGCTCTAGAATGGCAGTCATTTAAGGTTTTCTCAGCTTCGTCGAACGTGAGGCAGCGTTGAAAAACTGAGTCAATCCCACGACGATAAAGAGTATCCCCGAGGATAATATATTGATGAGCTTGGTAGTGTATTCGACGTTCTTCAGTACTGGACAAATTGGGATGGAAAGTATGGGTTTGGAGATATATGATGATATCGCCATACCAAAGATCATCAGAACTAATTAGGAAAAGGGATTCATTAGGTAATGAATCAGCTGCTACATTTTCCGTTTCAAAGCAGGGAAACTTGCATATCAACTCGACAAACACTAAGGACTTCTTGAACTTAGCTCGTTCGAATTCCAAGTCAAACTCCTGGAGTATCACGATCCATTTGGAGTATTTTCCCCCTAGCAATTGACCTGTGAGAATGTGTTGCATAGGGTTGTAGTTAGAAATTACTGTAGTCTTGTGAGAGAGGATATAGTTCCGGAAACGTTGAACTGCTTGGACGGCTTCCAAGGCTAGTTTTTTGACATGTAAATAATTGGTTTCAGTAGGCATTAGACTTCGACTCAAGTAATAGATAACATGTTCGTCATGAGAATCATCCTCTTGGACGAGAACCATAGCGATGGTGTAATCCGAGGTTGCGAGGTAGAGGAAATAATCGCGATTGTAATTGGGGGGGGGAAGAGAAGCGGAGCACGTGTCAGAGAAAGCTTCAAAGCTTCGAAGGATTTGTTTGTGATGGTATCCCATTTGAACTCAGACCCCTTTTTGAGTAGTCGCGTAAATCCAAGAGTTATCTCGGCGTAGTTCGGGATGAAATGATGAAGAAAGTTTGCTTTCCCTTGCAAACTTTGTAACTGACGAAGTGTAGAAAGAGGAGGGAGATTGAGAATCGCCTCGACCTTTAAAGGATCTACCCTAATCCCTTAGCATGAAACAATAAATCCTAGAAGTCAGCCAGATTCTACGCAGAAAATGCATTTGTGAGTATTCAAGCGTATATGGTAAAAACGACAGTGGAGGAAAATGGCTCGGAGGTGGATTGGATGATCAACCCAGTGCATGGAATGAGTGGGTAATTCATCAAGATATGGCTGCATGATGTGCTTGATATCATGGAAAGCATAAGACATGGCGCGCTGAAAAGTTGCACCAACGTTCTTTAGATCGAAAGAAAGTTTCCGATAGGAGAAAGTTCCCCAAGGACAAATGAAAGAGGTTTTGTGTTGATTCTTGGGAACAATATTGATTTGATTATATCCGAAGAAACCATCCATCAGAGAGAATATTTCGCTTCCAGCACAATCATCGACAATCTGATCGATGAAGGGGGTACGAAAGTTGTCTTTAGGAAAATCTTTGTTAATATCCCTATAATCAATGCATACACGGATTGTGCCTTGTTTCATGTCGATCGGGACAAGATTGGAAACCCAGTCAGTGAGGGCCACCGGGTAAATAAAGCTGGCTTTGAGAAGTTTCTCGACTTCAAGCTTAATAGCAACCGCTTTACGTGGGTGCGCTGGACGAAGGTGTTGTCGGACAGGTTTAGCGTCTGGGTATGTCTTAATCTCATGTATCACGATGTCGGGGTCGATAGCCGACATTTCTTCATATCTCTAGGCGAATACGTCATGGAATTCTTTGAAAAGTGACTTGTAGGTGACGATTTCATTAGGGGAACACGAAGCTCCAATATGCACATTTTCAACAATTCCAAGTTTGATGGATATGTCGAGGGGAATAGTGGGTGAGATATTACTTAAATTCCCTTTGGAAAACACATCGTGTGTGGACTCGGGAACGGTTGAAATGACAACAACAGTCGACGAGGTCGAGATCCATTGGTAGCTCTCGATGGTGTGTTGTTCTAGGAAGAGGATGGAACGGTGATGTCCATCGTTCTAAGGGGTGTCTTCCATAATAGACATAATCATCTCGTCCATGGGAAAAATGACATGGAAAGGATATGGAGATAACTCACCAAGAGAGGGGGTATAAGGGGTTGTCGATTGAATGGCCTGATAGGTAGACTCGATCGGACTCAAAGTAATTTTGTTGTCGTAACGAAGATGATCGTCGGGGTCGGGTACCATCCATGGGTCATGATATGTAGGGTTTCTGTGAATCAAGGTGGAGATCATGTTGATTGAAGCGACAAATGAGTGTGGAACATCGGGTGGTGGAATGGGGAAGGTACCCATTAACGAAGAGTCTTTGAGAAGACCTACACCGACGTTCTCGTAACCCAGTGGGGTTTTGGTGATGAATGGTATGTTGCCAGTAAACGTATTCGAGTTAAAGAAGGCTAATTGGTCGACGGTGATTACCTTTCCTTGATGTGGGAAACATACAACACAAAAAAGAGTCGACACAACTACGCGCATGGAATCGATACAACTACGACTAAGTAGAAGATTGTAATCGAGAGGAGAGTCAAATAATTCCACTTCTAATTGGACCATTTTGCCTTCTAGCATGTTTGGCAACAAAGGAAGGACACCGTAAGGCTTAAAACTAGATCCATTGAACTCTTTGAGTGTGTTATGGGATTCAGTCAAAGAGGGAGAGTCGATGCCTTTCCAGCAGGTAACAGACATGACACATGTCAAGGCACCCTTGTCGATAACGGTTCTACAAATGTTTTTGTCGGAGATAATCACTTGGATTTGGAATGCGAGTTGAGGGGGTAACCTTGGAATGTGATCTTCCAAGTCAAAAATTATTAGATTTGAATCCTTTGGGTCGATTCCACCGATAGCCTTCAACAGTGCCTTCCATTGTGTGGGACAACTTTGAAGGACTTCGAGGGCTGACATCGTAGAAGGTGCTTGGGCCAGATCTTCAACAATGTTGTAGTTCTAGGCAACACGAGCATGAGGATTGAAAGCCGATTTCCGAACGATGCCCTTTGGAAGGGGGCGAAGAACTATGTCCAGGCTTAGTCGTTCAAGATGAAGAGGACCATTGGTAGGTGGAGTTGTGGGAGATGGATGGACCAATGAATGAGGTATATCATCAACCTTCTCTTTAGAGGGAGAATAATCTTTGGCTCGAGTGGTAAGTGCGATGTCATTCTTCTTTGAATCGCCAGTACACATTAATAAATAGGATGTAGTGGAAGGGGAAGGTTGGTCATGAATGACCAATTGGGCCTGTTGTTGAGAGGGGAAGGGTTGGGAAAAAACGACTGGAGTGGGTGGTTTTGGGGCCCCTTGAAGGAACTTAGTAACCTCGGCGCGTCGTGGAAAATCCTTTGTGTAGTGACCATCACCACATATAAGACAAGGGTATTGGGGTTTGCGCTTATCCCTATCGTCAACAGGTGGAGTTTTGGTTTTATCTTCTTGCGAAGTATTTTTGTCCTCCTTATTCTTACCCTTTCCCTTTCTGGATTTGTTTTTACCGACTGGGGTAGATTGAACCGCATTTACCTCAGAAGTCTTGCCGCTAGGAGGGGTAGGAGACGAAGAATTTTGAACATTAGAAGAAATGGGTTTGGGGTTGTTTCTTGAGGCAGAATGTGGTTGGGCATGGAAAGTGCCAATCACAACATCAGCTGCATCAGAAGCAGCTGGAGTAGTTGAAGTGGTGGAAGTGGAAGGATGAGGTGCATCAGGGAGTAATTCATAAAGAGTACCCATTTGTGAGTAAATGAGGTCAAGGTATTGAGCATGACTTATGGCCTGTTCTTCCGTGACAACTCCACCCATGGCGATGTCATGAATGATGTCATTCATGAATGATTTGGTGAACCACTCTGCTAGCAACTGATCGGGAAGTTCGATTTTGATGAGACATCGTCTCTGTCGCCACTCATGAATGTGATCGGATATATGAGTGGCTTTGTTTTGTTTGAAATAACTCAAAATCTCGGTCCTTGTTTAATAACGGATAGGTAACTGGTAGTGGGTGAGGAAATCCATAGCTAGGGTGTTGAAGTCAGTGAATAAACCTCGTGGTAATTCTATATACCACTTTGTGGCAGAACTTGTGAGAGTTCGTTGAAAAAGACGTAAACGTATAGAGTCATCCATCAAGGAGTTGGATGAGCACCAGAGATGAAAAGTCATGACATGATTGTTCAAGTCCTCTCCTGATTTTCCATCGAATTTAGGGATGTCAGACAGTATCTTGGTAGGTATAGTAGGCCATTGGGGAGAGTGATGGATCAGATCGTTTAAAATTCTCGATAGATCTGGAAGATCTAAAGTGGATAAGAAGGGTAACTGTCTATTCACATGCAGATATTGGTGGCTTTGGGGAGGGAGTCTCATCAGCAAACTAGTGGGACCATAAGCAGTCTGCATATAATGCAAAGATCCAGGTAGATTCAGCAGTTGTTGTGGAGGAAAGTAGCTCATGGGATTATATCCTTGAACAGGGAGGTGAGTTTGAGCATTCGAGCCCCAAATAGGATTGTATATACCTAGATATGGTTGGCCTATAATAGGGAGTATAAAGCATGTAACTTGAGGATTTTTCCCCCAAGTCGATTGAGGATTAAGTTGTATTAGATGATTCCAATACTGGGCCAAGGATGGAGGTATGTTTTTTCCATAGGGTGGGGTCGGTGGGGGTTGTCCTCCAATCGAGGGTTGAGTTCCAATTGGTATTTGTGTTCCAATAGGAATTTTCCCTACAAGGGGGGGTTGAGTCAAACCTCCTTGGTGAAATTGTCCACCAATAGGAATCTAGTAATTTGGTGTGAATGACGAAATGGTGCCACTAGGATTGGTGCCACCAATAGAGGATGGAAAAGGTCCTCTGAAAGGGGGTTGAGGAAGTGTTGGAATGAAATGGGGAGGAGAGTGCCCAGAAGAAGAGGGACCACCAAGATTTCTGGATGGGGTTTGTGTAGGAGTGGAAATAGAAGCATTCAATGCACGATATCCCGGTGGAAGTGTCAGAGTGACACCGGGCGAAAGCATTGTGCCAACGGGGGCTTGACTAGCCACGGTAATCCTGGTGTGAATACTCTGTGTAATGGACCATTTGTAAAGGGAGGGTCAAGATGTGGTCAGCTCACGGAGTGTTTGTTCTAGGAAAATAATATGCAGTAGTAAAAGGTATTGCGTCTGGGTCAGAGGTTTCGGGGAACTCAGGATCGACAGTTATATCAATGCCTACTCCATAGCCAAAGAGATCCTGTGTAAAAACACCAGTGGCCCAAAAAGGATCTTGACCCTTGGGTCCTGGAAATGGTCCAGTTGGTGATTCAGAAGACTGAACAACTAGTTCTCCAGAAGGGGTCATTCGCATAATACGTCTCTCCGAGGTGGGGTGAAGTCGAAAGTCCTCCCGAGAATTGGAGATTTGGAATCGTTTTAGAGAGTCAGTTCTCTCTAGTTGTGGAGTGGTGACGTCTTGGACTTCACTCTGTTGAGGAGATCCCTCTGGTGAGCTTGTAGGCAAGGGTTGATAACCTTACATATTTTCTGGGGCTAAGCCCTACATTCTACGTGAACGACGTGGAGGGTCTATTGTGAACGAGTTACAAGCTTACAAAGAAAATCTTGTGGTCAACTTGGGTAAACAAACAACACGCGCTAGTAAAAATTATAGGAAACGACACCAATCAAACAAGACCTTCTAATCCCGAAGTTACTAGTTGGTGATGAAATCCAATGTCACAACAACGAGACGAGAAGGGGTTGGGCTAGGGTGGAAACGTTACATTGAGGACTTTCTTAATGGACTTACACCCTTGTGCAAGCTCCCACACATAATCCTGGGTATACCCTCCAAGGAGCCCGAGTGATTTTGTCCAACGTCAATTCTAGGTATCGTGAAGACTTGCCCCTTCACAGTCACCTTGTGTAAGACCCTAAGAAGATAGGCCACTAAGGTTACCATCGACAACGATAATGCCTGGGGGGATAGTTGATAGTCCGATCCACACACAAGGGCAGGGTATCTAGCCCAAAATCAACTCGAGAGGCTTCCACTCATCATTGTGGGTATACCTCCAAGTGACCCCTGTAATACATGCAATCTCTACACCGATATCAACGAAGCAGGGTGAGTAACTCTATCAATATCAATGCGACCTCAGGTTTGACCCTTATATGAGAAGGGCTTCCCAGGACAAAATGTTGTAAATGGAATTTGACACTCCTTAACACAAGATTCTTTTGTGTTTTTTGTTTTGGAGAGTGTATCTCTTTGCCTATTCCAAAGCTCTAGCCTAGCTAATTGTTGGTGTAATAGAGTCCTAGAAAAGAGTTACTAGTTAAATTTTAAAATTGCACAATATTATTAAGGGTTGTTGTTACTCAAAGGATACGGAGATGAAATAGATGTTGTGTGAGACTCTAACCTAGCAATGCATAGATAGGAATGAAATATATCAATTTTAATTTGATGAATCCTATGTACGGGAGGGAAAGAGAAGTGTTCTGAAAAAATCTTGAACTACGATATGCAATCTCCTTTAAAATGCAATATCAATGAATCACGTAACAATGGAAATTCTCTATCTGTTCTATTTCAACAATTGATTTCCAATATTTTCAAAATGAAAGTGCTTTTTTAAAAAGAAAAATGTTTTTTACTTTTCAAAAAAACAACCATGGTGGTGAAACTAAGGAAAATCAATAACTAACGAATAAGCAATAAACAAAACCCAAACCAATCTTTCAATGGAGACAAAAATGACAAGCAAACAAGACTAGTCTTTTCAATTACATGAGAACAATGATTTTCCAGGTAATGAGCAAATGAGAAAGACAAACAATCCCAACTTTCAAACCGATCATCGAATCTTAACCAAACAAGTACTCATATTCTAGGATCAAATATTATATCCTTGCTAAGAAAAGTCAAGAGATGAGAGTTGAGAAAAAGATGGACAAGAAGAGCCTTTGATTTCTGAAGACTAATAGTGCACAAAATCTGAAGTCAAGAAACAATCAACCAGTGGTCCAAGAAGTTCTTTTCAGACACCTATACAGATCTGGGCATCTGAGCATACCAAAACCTTAAATCCAAAAATTTTTAAAAAGGGTTCACAGGCTATCAGTAATGTACAGTGCGAGAATGGATCATTCTCGGAGGCTGACCTCAAGTAGAGTGCAAGAATCTCACATTGGACTGAAAGGCAGAGTTCGAACTCAAGGGGTTCTCGTAGGCCACTGAGGGGTTCAGTGCGAGAAGGCCTGAAACTAGGCAAAATTTTGGAACAAGACAAACATTTTGAAAGGACTTCTGGACCCAGAGAGTCTGTCAAGGTGTCCTGAAGACTCAGAGATTGATAGAAATGAAGAAAGGTAAGGCAAGAGAAAATGGCCAAGGAAAAACAACAAAAACCACTAAAAAAATGTGTTGCATCCCCAGTGGAGTCGCCAATTTTGTTATCGAACAAATGAGTAGGTGCGAACACTAATAAATCTCCCGAGATCCACCTGGATATAGAACAAAATAGGACAGGACATGACTCTTTCCCTAAGTTACGACCATTTAATTAGCTAGTAAGGGGGACCAAGTGACATACCTTTGTATCGCTTCCTTAAGTCTCTACTACCCCCGCTTCGCTCCGGTGCTCTCATGAGGTCAATACCAAGACAACAAAAACCAACCAAAGTGAAGATAGAAAAATGTATTCAATCGTCAACTTATGCATATGATCAAGGAATTACACAATAAAGTAAGAATGACTTTATGGGAAAAGGACATGCCACTGTATCATATTAATTGAAAGTAGAAGATACAACCTGATTGACTTGATGTCACAAGCTTCCTTTTGGTGACTCTTGGGTCCAACACACACACTTTCTCTGTACTTGCATGAACAATATCCAATTCCTCTTGATAGACCAACTAGAGCCTTCAAGCCTCTGTCCAAGTCGGGTTCTTCACACAATTCCTTCACCAATTCTTCAATTAATATTGCTTCACCTCTTCCATGAGAATCCTTTCAATATATAGGATAGGGTGAGATGGTTACATGGATGAGAATGATCCCACCAAATCAGAGAAGCCAGTAAAATGACAACCATATGAATGCCAACTCATTCTCTAGAAGATTCCCTTCTAGAACCCTCGAGACTTCTTCTCTTTTCCAATCTTAAAAACAAGTTCGCACCCTGTGTATAGACCAACTTGCGAGAAGTTTTCACCCTAGATGAAGGTGGCCTGTGAGAATGGGTTATTATCGTACTCTAGGCCATATGTTTTCTGGAAGGAGATAAATTCCACTTTTCTTAGGAGAAAGTTCTTGTTGGGAGCCTGAGTACACTATTGTCAATACATCACCAAGATGACCAAAATCATGTGTAACATAATACATTTTGTTATGGGACTAATCGTAGGTGTGGAAACTAACAGATCTCCCTAGATCCACCTGGATCTAGAACAAAATTGGACAGGATGTGACTCTTTCCCTAAGTTAAGACCATTGAATTAGCTAGTAAGGGGGAACAAGTGACATACCTTTGTATCGCTTCCTTAAGTCTTTGTTGCCTCCGCTTTGCTCTAGTGCTCTCGTGAGGTCAAGACGAAGACAACACAAACCAACCAAAGTGAATATAGAAAAATGTATTCAATCGTCAACTTATGCATATGATCAAGGAATTACACAATAAAGTAAGAATGACTTTATGGGAAAAGGACATGTCGCTGTATCATATTAATTGAAAGTAGAAGATACAAACTGATCGCCTTGATGTCGCAAGCTTCCTTTCGATGAATCTTGGTTCCAACACACACACTTTCTCTGTACTTGCATGAAGAAGATCCAATTCCTCTTGATAGACAAACTAGAGCCTTCAAGCCTCTATCCAAGCCGGGTTCTTCGCACAATTCCTTTACCAATTCTTCAATTAATCTTGCTATCTCAGAACTAGTATGATATTCTGCAGATGCTTGGTTGTTTGCAGGTTTTTGATTAGGTGCACTTTTGGCTTCCGACACACACACGCAGTTTACAAAGTATTTCGGTTGTCACTGATTCCAGCCTCATACTTTGGGGGGCATTCTGTTACACATGATTTTGGTCATCTTGGTGATGTATTGACAATAGTGTACTCAAGCTCCCAACAAGAAATTTCTCCTAAGAAAAGTGGAAATTATCTCCTTCCAGAAAACATATTTTCAAAGTGAGTTCGCAGGCTACATATGGCCTAGAGTGTGAGAATGACCCATTCTCGCAGGCCACCTTCATTTAGGGTGCGAACTTCTCGCAGGTTGGTTTATAAACAGGGTGCAAACTTGTTTTTAAGCTTGGAAAAGATCTGAAGTCTTGAGGGTTCTAGAAGGGAATCTTCTAGAGAATGAGTTGGCATTCATATGGTTGTCATTTTACTGGCTTCTTTGATTTAGTGGGATCATTCTCATACATGTAACCATCTCACCCTCTCCTATATATTGAAAGGATTCTCATGGAAGAGGTTAAGCAAGATTAATTGAAGAATTGGTGAAGGAATTGTATGAAGAACCCGGCTTGGACAAAGGCTTGAAGGCTCTAGTTGGTCTATCAAGAGGAATTGGATCTTCTTCATGCAAGTATAGAGCAATGTGTGTGTTGGAACCAAGATTCACCGAAATGAAGCTTGCGACATCAAGGCGATCAGGTTGTATCTTCTACTTTCAATTAATATGATACTGCGACGGGTCGTTTTCCCATAAAGTCATTCTTACTTTATTGTATAATTCCTTGATCATATGCATAAGTTGACGATTGAATACATTTTTCTATCTTCACTTTGGTTAGTTTGTGTTGTCTTGGTCTTTACCTCACGAGAGCACCAGAGCGAAGCGGGGGCAACAAAGACTTAAGGAATCGATACAAAGGTATATCACTTGTTCCCCCTTACTAGCTAATTCAATGGTTGTAACTTAGGGAAAGAGTCATGTCCTATCCTGTTTTGTTCTAGATCCAGGTGGATCTAGGGAGATCTGTTAGTGTCCGCACCTACCGATTAGTCCAATAACAAAACACTTGGCTACCAATTCTCCGTACTGCAGATCTACATTTACAACCTCCAGAATTCTACTTTTAATATCATTCTGATACATGCTAATGGTTGTAGGATGCATTTCATGCACCCTCCTATTGAGTGCATCAACCACTTTATTCTCCTTTCCTTTGATATGCTTGATCTCAAAGTCGTACTCACACAGAAATTTCAGCGACCTAATTTTTCTAGCGTTTAAGGTTGGCTGATCAAACAAATATTTCAGACTATTATGGTCTATTCTAAGTTCAAACCTCCTTCCCATGAGGTAATGCCTCCATTTCCTCAAAGCGTGAATGATTTCTTTCAACTCCAAATCATGAGTAGCATAATTATTTTCGTGCTCTTTCAGCTTCCTGGACTCATAACAGATTACAAATCCATTCTAACTGAGAACTCCTCCCAACCCTTCTTTACATGCATCTCTGCACACCACGAAATCCACATTTGGATCTGCAATCCTCAAGATTGGAGCGTTGGTTAACAAATGCTTCAATTGCTGGAAATGTTTCTCACACTCTTCAGTCCACTGAAACTTTTTCTCCTTCTCTGGCAAGAAAGTGATAAGGTGAGATATCTTTGAGAACCCTGTGATAAACCTTTTGTAATAGCCCGCTAGACCCATAAAGGATCTAACTTCCGCCACATTGCTTGTCGCTGACCATTATCTGATGGCCTCAACCTTCTCAGGATCCACGACGATCCCTTCTTCTGAAATAATGTGCCCCAAGTAATGGATATGCCTTTGATAAAAGGAGCATTTGCTCAACTTGGCATACAGATGGTGTTCTCTCAACACTTGCAACACCATCCTCAGGTGTTGTTCATTCTCTTCCTCTGACTTGGAATACACCAAAATGTCATCAAGGAAGACTATGAAAAACTTGTCTAGATAGTCCCTGAATACACCATTCATCAAGAACATAAAAACAACAGGTGTGTTCGACAGCCCAAACGGTACCACTGTGAACTCGTAATGACCATACCTTGTTCTAAAGGCGGTCTTGTTGATGTCTTCATCCTTTATTCTTACTTGGTGATATCCTGATCTGAGATCTATCTCTGAAAATATTTTCGCACCTTTCAACTGATCGAAAAGATCGTCTATCCTCGGCAGAAGATACTTGTTCCTAACAGTTACTTTGTTCAACTGTTTGAAATCAATGCACAACCTCAATGTCCCGTCCTTCTTCTTAACGAACAAGACTGGGGCACCCCAAGGTAACACGCTTGGGTGAATGTACCCCTTCTTTAGAATCTCTTCAAGCTGCAATTGCAACTCTTTCAGCTCTGGTGTACTCATTCTATAAGGAGTGTTCGACACTATAGCTGCTCCAGGCATCAAATTTATAGAGAAATTGATATCTCTCTTCAGAGGTAGTCTGGTTACCTCTTGAAATACGTCTTCAAACTCTGTTAGTACCGCATGGTCTCCAATATTTGAGACTTCATCTCTGGATGCTTCCTCCACATGGGCTGCAAACAATTGATAGCCTTTTCTGTAGCACTTCTTCAGCTGCATTGTTGAGATTTCTCTAACAGTAACAGCTCTAGGAATTCCTTGGACTGTTTTCCAATTTCCCTCCTCATCCAGGCATGTAAATTCCTTGTTACGATAGTCCAGGAGGGCATGGTGTTGGTCCAACTAGTCCATCCCAATTAAATAGTCATAAGAGCCTAAAGGCAGAATATTTATTTCAGCCTTTGTTCTCAATCCCTTCATGCCCATCGGACAGGACTTAACCAACTCAGTGACTTTCCTCTTGGTTCTTGTAGCCAACTGCACTAACCAAGACTTTTCATGTTTGCTTCTTGATAAATGCAAACTTTCCACTACTCTAGGGTCTACATAACTATGGCTAGCCCCTGAATCAATTAAAATAATAAATGGTTGGTTGTTAATCATACTTTTCACTTCAATCATGTGCAACTAAAATTCATCTTTCTTGTTGTCCAGGGCCTCATAGATCCTTGACATTCTACTGCCCATGTCCTTTTCTATTTCATCTTGTTGAACATTATGGAAAACTCTTGCTTTGCCACTTTTATGGGGACAACCTCTGTACTTGTGGTTCTCTTTACATCCCCAACACTGAATGGGCGTCTGTCTCAGCCTTTGTTCTCCCACTTCAGCCATTCTTGGCTCTCTAAACGATGGATGTCCTTGAGGACTATTTCTGAAGAAGGGAGGTTTGTTTCCCTTCTGCCTTTGTTCTTTCTTAAACTTCTTCTGGTCAACCCAAGCCTTCCGAAAGGTAAGATTTTCTCTTTGTTGTTCATAGAAGCATTTTTCTCTTCTTATTGTTTCTTCCATAGTCTTAGGATCATCATACTAAATATTATCCCTAATAGGAGGTGGTAATCCACTCAAGTACCTCTGAATCTTGACAGACTCATCTTTGATGAACGGAACATACTTCAGTAATTCAAAAACCCTTCATTCGTATTCATCAATGGTCATGCTACCCAGCTTGAGTTCAAATAACTCCTTCATATTTCTGTCATAGTATCTTTTAGTCAGGTATTTCCTCTCGAAACACCTCTTGAATTCCTTCCATGTGATATCTTTCTCTCTAGCGTGCTGCACCTGCACAAGATGATCCCACCACATGGATGCTTTTCCTTTTAGTTGATACATCGCAATTCTTCCTTCTGCATGAGAGGAATAATAAAATAGTTGTAAATATTTCCTCATGCCAAGCAACCATGTTTCGACATCTTCCTCCTTCTTATGTTCTCCATCAAATGTAGGAGGATTAATCTTATTCATCTCCCCTTTCAATTCATACATTCCAGAACTTCGATGTTTTTTGGTAGGGGGTGGGCTTGAACTACTATGTGATTCCCTACTGGAATGCTTTGGGGAGTGACGACGATGTCTGCTGACACTCCTTGATCTTATTTTCCTCTCAAGTGTCCTACGACTCTCTGTCTTGCTTGAGTCACTCTCATTTTCCAATTTATTTTCTATTCTTTCTAGACTCTTCAACATCCTTAAGTTGAATTTACCCTACCTATCCTTGACTCTCATGAGCTTTCGGCTATCGACTCAGTGAGCCTGGGCATCTTTCTGCAATCTTTCAATTATTTTCATCATATGTCCTTCCTTAACCAATTCTCTTCCATGCCCATTGGTGTTCGATCCTTCTACTTCCAAGTTGACATCCCTTCCTTCTCTTTCATTCTCTGAATTGGAGGTAATCAACACCTCTTCCATTTCTCTGCACTCCATGGAAATTCTAATCAGTTCTGGCACTAGTCAAACTTCTACAATCACAATGTGTAGACAACCATAATTTGTCACGCCATCTCTTCTTCACAAATTCCACACATCCAAAACCAATCTGAATAAGAAAACGTTTTGATTTCACAAATTTTTCGAGCTCTGCTCGGCTCTGTAGTTTTCGGGTGATAGCCCCATTACCTTAGTCCCCAACTCATGCGTCCATGGGCCGTGATCAAACACTAAAATGCTAGGTGCTACAAGACTCTCCAAATGAAATTTGGGTTTCGGGATTTCGGGGTTTCGGGGTTTCGGGTTTCAGGTTTCGGGGTTTTAGTCTCGGAGGTTCTTGCACTCACTTCCCTCTCCAACTCCCAACGTCTAAAAATTTGGTTTCCTTACCCTCCGGGCCCACAAAACATCTTTCGCACACCAAGTTAGTGACACATGGTGTCCTTAAGAAGGTCCACCTCACTCCCAACAATGTCAGGGGGCACCACTAGCTTCACTTTTCGTTTCGGAGTTTCAGGCATCAGGAGTTCGTGCATCTACACATCTCAAACTTCCATTTGTCGAAATTTTGAAATTACAGTCTATTCATCTACTTGATCCAATGGTCAAGTTCCTCTCCTATGATCTATGGTGTAGATCATTATGGGATTTCGTGGTTTTGGGGTTTCGGTAACCGAGAGTTCACGATGCAGCAACTCCAAATCTCTTGTCACTTCAATCCCCAAATTTCGATATGGAAATTCATGTATGAGATCAACAACTGTGAGCCTCCCCTAGTCTGATGGCTCATGGGATTTTGGCACTTCTTCCTCGAAGTGATCCACCGTCCGATTCTACCCTTGTTAATCCCTTTCACGATTCGGGACTTGGAGTGACCAAGAATTTGCCCTGCGCTCCAAGTTCACGATCCCTGAATTCATGAAATGATCCAACGGTCCTGATTCCCCACGATTTGACAAATCAAATCTCATCGACATTTCACGTATCGGGATTTTGTGTGCCACGAGGTCGAAATATTTTCCACCTTCGTCCTCCCTATTCCCGAAATGTCGATTTCTTCCTGGACAATTAACGGTCTAGATCTCTCTTTAGATCGATGGTTGTGATACAATCGTGAATTTACGTTTTGTGAATTCTCACGAACTCACCCTTAAACCATTCCAGGTCACAAGTCAGTGAAAGGCTGATCTCTCTCCACGCGTCCTTTCCGATGGATGGTCCTGACGAATTTGGGATTTCATGTATCACAATTTCCACACTCCTGTGCAACTCCAAAGGGTTTTAAACCTTGTGCACTTTCTCCAGATTTGACGTTCGTGAGGGTTCTCCTTTCCTTGCAAACAGATTCTATGGATCCAACACTTCTGGTGTGGAGTTCTCTCTCTCCCTGTGGCCATATACCACACTGGTTGCAGTTTTTATAATACCGCTACACCTCCTGAGATTTGTAACATGGTCAAGTAGCCCATTGACACTCAGAAACATTCTGAGGTATGAAATTGGTCCTCCAGAGAAAATTTCCTTCTCAAAACCTTGGTCCAAAGACCACTTATCCAGCCCATACAGGCTCATCATTGAAACTAGGCTCTGATACTAAACTGTAACACTACCCCCAGTCTTAATCCCACTGGCCAGAAAAATGCTACTGTGCGGAACAACATCATTCTCATACTTAATCAATAACATGCATTTAAATCGAATTAAACACATTTAACTAATAGTAAGCACAGAGTTTACTGCTAACAAATATAATCCCTGGCATTAACAATAATTCATATGCACAATAGAATACATGATACATATAAGCATCACAGGCATGCAAAAACATAATATTAAGTATAAGCTGATACTTATCTTTGAAACTGTGGTAATTCCACCAACAACGTGCAGACCTTCCACGAACCTCCCAGCCTTAGACCAGACTGCTCATCACTCTCAGCAGTGGGTCACCCCCGAGTTGGGAATAAGCTCCACCCAAGGCAAGGAATCCTAGTCTAGGCTAAGGTTACAGGGAAAAATTCACAGAATAATCGGAAGGATTCTTCCCAGGATGCCTTCTTACGCCCACTACTAACAAACTCTCATTCCTCACATGCATGTTTTGCCTAGGAGTATACACCTTCACAAGCATAGTCCATCGGTTCTTCACCTCCCTATATGTGCCTCGGCAACAGGCCGGATCAAGAATTCTCAGAGCTCTGAAGCTGGTGTTGGACTCTCTCTGGGAGAAAACCACTTCCCAACAGACTCTCTCACCTGAAGGGAGTTGTTCACAGGCCTAAATGTTAGTCCCTAAAGTTTCTCTCGACTGCTAAGGGCAAGCTAGGGCATCATTGATTTATTGCAAAAAATTTTTGAGGGTTTTATGATTTGGTTTTATGAGTAAGGTGGTTGGAAACTGGTTTCAAGGCAACAACATAACATGAAAATCAAAATAAGAACAAAAAATATCCCATTGACTGAATAAAAGGTAGACACAAAGATGGATTAAACCAATTAAGAAAAAGGAAGGTGAATCCTTCAATTTGTCAACTTTACAAGAATTATTGTCTCATAATATCATAAACAAACAAGACTATTAGCTTGATATCAAAACTTGAAAAATTATCTCTATAGTAAAAGTTTCACTGTATAAATTAACAGTCAAGAATCAAAAAGCATTGCAATCTGAATAATGAATTCAAGCATGAAGAAAGAAATAACAAAGTAGAAAAATAAGGTATAACCATCCATATGCCTTTTCTATTAAGTGTCAAATTGAACATAAATTCCTTTTACAATGAGCTTCACAAAAAGGTCCCTTGGATCTCAAAATTTTTCCCCCACCCCTTCCTCTCATTCTACAAAATTTATATAGAAACAATACATAATAATCAAGATCCAAAAGAAATGGATCTGAAAACCTTCTCATCTATGTTTAGTTTCTTGTTTCAAATAATCAAGGAGAAGATCCAATATGATCTCCAATTCGAATTGATGATGTGGCTTGTCAACTGTTGTCCATGAGATTTTTCAGGGAAACAAATCTGGTAAATTCCTGAAAAATAGGGTCCAACAATCAATTTGAATCTCTTAAATGGTGATAGTTGTGTAAAAACTAAGAGACCTTTTTGTCAAGGGGCATGTTCCCAACAAAAACCTGTTTTGGTTTCATCAAATTCATCTCCAGCTGTTCTGCAACCTCTCTCTTGAAGAAGACTAAAACAAGAAAAAATAACAGAGTATTTCCTGTAGCTTATCAGAAAATTAGCCCTCAAAGATCAATTCAAATCTCTTAAATGGTGATAGTTGTGTAAAAACTGAGAGAGGTTTTCTTGAAGGGGCATGTTCCCAACACAAACCTCTTTTGGTTTCATCAAATTCCTCTCCATATTTTCTGTAACATATTTTTAAGATAAAGACTAAAACAGGAAAATATAACAGAGTATTTCCTTTAGCTTATCAGAAAATTAGCCTTCAAAGATCAATTTGAATATTTTAAATGGTGATAGCTATGTAAAAACTGAGAGAGGTTTTTGTGAAGGGGAATTTTCCCAACAAAAACCTCTTTTGGTTTCAATAAATTCATCTCCAGCTGTTGTGCAGCCCCTATTGAAGAAAATGACTAAAACAGTTCTTCATTTCCTATAGATTTTCTAGTTCTTCTTTTAATGATTCTTTGCATCTAATGGTACTTTTGCCAATTCTGAAATAGTGTTTCCATCATTTCTATGTTTCCCTTTGTAGCCATGAGCCTTTGAACCTTCATAAGGCATATCATTGTTGACAATTTTTTCTTCCATGTTTTTATCTGAACCATTAGTTACTTTTGGTTCCATTTCAATCTCTGTTTTCTTGCAATCTTGTCTAGCATCAAAAATACTGTTATCCTTCCAAGATTTACAACAAGGAAACATACTAGGCACTATTCTAGTCTTCCAGTGTTTATCAACCTGTTTGTGAGATGTAAGCCACTTTCCTTTATCACGAACCTTCCAACTCTTGAGGTCGGGGCGACGTTTCAACTTAGGAAACTCAGCAGACACATCTAGAAGATCTATTGATCCCCCACTTTGCCTAAGCACCTCGCCAACAACAACTTCATATATAACTGGATTCATTAAGCAAGTAGAGTAAACTAGTTTCCCTCCAACTTTAAGAAATGCAACACCTCTCATGGCAATTTGAACTTGAAGGCGATGTACCTTATTGCCAAGTCCAGCATTCCATTTTTTCCAGATATCAGGTGCCTTAGGAATTGTTCCATCCCCACTGCAAGGTACATCACATAATATGTGATCAAAAGAAGACTTTGTTATACTTTTTGCATGGGTGTCTTCACTCATCTCGAGTCTTCCATTACCTTTATCCTCTCTCTCATTTGTTGTTCGTGTCAACATGCCATTATTTTTGCAACGACAACTTGGAAAGTTTTTTGCTTCATGATTGGTTACCAGCAAGTTAGCACTACACATCCTCTTCGTATGATGAATGAGAAGATTACACTGCTAAACATCAACATCATTTTCTATGACCATTCCCTTGGGTAGAAATGCAAGATTAGCTGATTTGTGAATCATCTCTAGAAGTTGAAATGTTTTTGACCCAGTTGCTTCACATATATCAAGAATATAGTGGTGTGACTGTACATCCAATAAAGGGGTGGCACCATGCTCACAGCCTCCTGTTGAGTTATGTTCCCAATCTCATTTTCTTTCTTTAATAATTCATGAATCCTTTCAAGCATTTGGTTTTTCCTTAGTTGCATGCGAGAGAAATTCAAGTGCCAAGCAAGCTTTGTTGGATACCAGGGTAAAGGCCTAATATGTTCAACCACATTGCCACCTACATCTCATTAGGTATAATGCCTTTTTCCTGTGATCAGAGCAATGTTCCATTCAGGTCTAATCCAGCTATGAGGCAATCCCCTGTTCCAATTTGGACTACCTGTCTACTCCTCTTTGGCTCCATCAAAACAAAATTCTGTAACTAGCACCCTCGGGTTTCAAATTTTCCACCTACAATATGTTAGTGTATTTCGTTCCTTTGAGCGAATACTTGTTCCTAAATTCATCAAAATCAAACAGGTAGAATATAACGATCATTGAGAATTGGGTGATTTAAAATGAGTCCTGTGCGGGTACACAACAATCAGGTTATGAAACAGTTTGAATCTGTAAATGATTCCAGGATTTTGTGGATGCATGCAAACTCTCAATCCACGATTCATGTCATCATAACGAAATATGGATGGCAAGTGCATATCAAGGCATGATTATTTTGGCGCTACGGGAATAACCTTATTCCCGTAGCGCTATTAATGACTTAGCAAAATTTGAATTTATGAAGTTCAAAAAGGCATATAAGGTGACACCTTGTTTAAAAACCATGTCTTTCAATTTCAAACTTGAATAAACTATTCAAAAATTGAAATGCAAACTATAAGACACTAAAAAAAAAGAACAAAATCAACTGGAAACAGAAATTGAAGTGTAGGTAAGAACGGTTTAGAATAAGGTTTTCTCACTAAACCAAGACAAAATTAGAGACTAACATTGGCTCCTTCTGGGGGATGATGTTCTCCCCGTGAGGCATCAAGAACAAGCAGACCACTGTGCCTTTTCCTCTATGCATCCATGCAATGCAACCTGCAAACTTTGTCTCTGCAAACATTCACATTATTTTGTGTTGTGCCTAGTCCATTTGGTTATGGAGTCAGCCAATGTCATTCAAATCTAGCCCAAACTTTTGCAACTCTGCTCCTAATTTGAAGCCAAACATCCCCTGCCAATAGTGCCTTATATGCATTGGGCATGGAGTCTTTATTTCAAAACTGAAACCAAATTTTCTGTTAAAAACCAACAGACTGAAAGAATCTCCTACTTGATGGCGAGCTTATTCTTCTATCTATTCCTACTTCTAACCAATAAAAACTGGCTCATCATGTTACTTCATGCTTCCAATGAAGACATAATAACATCAAATCATTTACCAAAGCTCTTTCAATGTAGATAGAAATCAGAGAAGAATTCTTTATGTGTAACAGAATTTTAATTTGTAACACATACCTACAATCCTCATCTGATTTAATTCCAAAAATAGCAAGGCTGAAATCTTCTGAGAAACATAAATCCACATAAATGGCTACCGGATCATAGAAAGAAGTAGATTGATAATTGAAAATGGTTACCTCTGCTTGTTTCTTGATACTTCCATATATTGGTTCTGACTGTACATGAAAAATGGGCATAATGTTCTCATAAACCTGTTGATCAAATCTAACATTGGCATATGCTACCTCATATATATGTTCTTGATGAGCAGCCTCTTGATTTTCCTCCTTAATCACATGTAACAACATATCATAGGAATCCACTTGAAGGAGTTGAGGAAAGACCTCTTCTTCAACTATTTTTTCATTTAGATCTAAGACAAAAGGTGCATTAGAAACAAAATCTAATGCATTCACAACTATCCAGTCATCCTTCCTATTATCAATTAGATTTGGAAAAACTTCCTCAACAACATGATTTTCATTCTTGCAATCAGAAGAAACATTTGCTTTCTGCTAAATATGCTTATCAAATTCATCACAACAATTTTCAAAAAGACTTTGAGCTAAAAAGTCTTCTTTACAAAATATATTGAAAGAATTATGAAAACTTGCCAATGAGTTAATACTTGAAGTTGGAAGAGATCTGCACCAGTCAAGGGCTGCTCCCTTCAATGAGTATCTGAAAAGCTTGATGTTGACATCCTCATGCACAATCTGACGTTCATGAATAAACTCATGAAAATCTAGCAGATTCTCAGCCGAAACCTCCCAATCTTCACCTTTAAATGTAGGAAGGGTACCTTCCCATTCATCTCTTCTAGGAATTGGGTTTGGAGAACCAATGACATCTGAAAAATCATAAAAAGCAAACCTCTGAGCCAAAATGGCTTCCATGCTTGGATCCAATGGAGTCGCCTATTAATCTTTATACAGTGGAGTCGCCATGGTGAAATATCTGCAGTCATGTATCTATCCCCTTCCTGTTCACCATCAAGAAGAGGATCTGATCGTTGTCGTTCTCCCAGGGATAAATACTTCGTGTCTCCATCCTCGACAGCGGCACAAAAAATGTTAGTCCCTAAAGTTTCTCTCGACTGCTAAGGGCAATCTAGGGCATCATTGATTTATTCCAAAAGTGTTTTGAGGGTTTTATGATTTGGTTTTATGAGTAAGGTGGTTGGAAACTGGTTTCAAGGCAACAACATAACATGAAAACCAGAATAAGAACATAAAATATCCCATTGACTGAATAAAATGTAGACACAAAGATGGATTAAACCAATTAAGAAAAAGGAAGGTGAATCTTTCAATTTGTCAACTTTACAAGAATTCTTGTCTCATAATATCATAAAGAAACAAGACTATTAGCTTGATATCAAAACTTGAAAAATTATCTCTACATTAAAAATTTCACTGTATAAATTAACAGTCAAGAATAAAAAAGCATTGCAATCTAAATAATGAATTCAAGCATGAAGAAAGAAATAACAGAGTAGAAAAAGAATGTCTAACCATCCATATGCCTTTTCTATTAAGTGTCAAATTGAACATAAATGCCTTTTACAATGAGCTTCACAAAAAGGTCCCTTGGATCTCCAAATTTCCCTGGGAGAATGACAATGATCAGATAAATTTTTTCTTCCATGTTTTTATCTGAACCATTAGTTGCTTTTGGTTCCATTTCAATCTCTATTTTCTTGCAATCTTGTATAGCATCAGACATACTGTTATCCTTCCAGAATTTACCACAAGGAAACATACTAGGCACTATTGTAGTCTTCCGATGTTTATCAACCTGTTTGTGAGATGTAAGCCACTTGCCTTTCTCACGAACCTTCCAACTCTTGAGGTCGGGGCGACGTTTCAACTCAGGAAACTCAACAGACACATCTAGAAGCTCTATTGATCCTCCACTTTTCCTAAGCACATCGCCAAAAACAACTTTATCTTCAACTGGATTCATTGATAAAGTAGAGTAAACTAGTTTCCCTCCAACTTTAAGCGATGCAACACCTCTCATGGAAATTTCAACTTGAAGGCGATGTACCTTATTGCCAAGTCCAGCATTCCATTTTTTCCAGATATCAGGTGCCTTAGGAATTGTTCCATCCCCACTGCAAGGTACACCACATAATATGCGATCAAAAAGAAACTATGTTATACTTTCTGCATGGGTGTCTTCATTCATCTCAAGTCTTCCACTACCTTTACCCTCTGTCTCATTTTTTGTTCGTGTCAGCATGCCATTATTTTTGCAACGACAACTTGGAACGTTTTGTGCTTCATGATTGGTTACCAGCAAGTTAGCACTGCACATCCTCTTCGTCTGATGAATGAGAAGATTACACCGTTAAACATCATCATCATTTGCTATGACCATTCCCTTGGGTAGAAACACAAGCTTAGCTGATTTGTGAATCATCTCTAGAAGTTGAAATGTTTTTGACCTAGTTGTTGCACATATATCAAGAATATAGTGGTGTGACTATACATCCAAGAAAAGGGGTGGCACCATTCTCACAACCTCCTGTTGAGTTATGTTCCCAATCTCATTTTCTTGCTTTAAGAATTCATGAATCCTTCCAAGCATTTGGTTTTTCCTTAGTTGCATGCGAGAGAAATTCAAGTGCCAAGAAAGTTTTGTTGGATATTAGGGTAAAGGACTAATATGTTCAACCACATTGCCACCTACATCTCATCAGGTATAATTCCTTGTTCCTGTGATCATAGCAGTGTGCCATTCTGGTCGAATCCATCTACGAGGTACTCCCCTGTTCCAATTCGGACTACCTGTCCGCTCCTCTTTGGCGCCATCAAAACAAAATTATGTAACTAGCACCCTCGGGTTTCAAATTTGCCACCTGCAATCTGTTAGTGTATTCTGTTCGTTTGAGCAAATACCTACGCCTAAATTCAGCAAAATCAAACAGGTACAATATAATGATCATTGAGAATTGGGTGGTTTAAAATGAGTCATGCCCAGGTACACAACAATCGGGTTATTCAACAGTTTGAATCGGTAAATGATTCTAGGATTTTTTGGATGCATGCAAACTCTCAATCCACGATTCGTGTCATCATAATGAAATCTAGATGGTAGGCGTGTATCAAGGCATGATTATTTTGGCGCTATGGGAATAGCCTTATTCCCGTAGCGCTATTAATGACTTAGCAAAATTTGAATTTTTGAAGTTCAAACAGGCATATAAGGTGACACCTTGTTTAAAAACCATGTCTTTCAATTTCAAACTTGAATAAACTATTCAAAAACTGAAATGAAAACCATAAGACACTAATAACAAATAACGAAAGCAACTGGAAACAAAAATTGGAGTGTAGGTAAGAAGGGTTTAGAATAAGGTTTTCTCACTAAACCAAGACAAAATTAGAGACTAACACTTCCCAAGATGCCTTCATATGCCCACTACTAACAGAATATCATTCCTCACATGCCTTTTATGCCCAGGAGTATACACCTTACAAGAACAGTCCATCGGTGCTTCACCTCCCTATCTAGGCCTCGGCAATAGGTCGGATCAGGATTTCTCAAAGCTTTGAAGCTGGTGTTGGACTCTCTCTGGGATAAAACCGCTTCCCAGCAGACACTCTCACCTGGAGGGAGTTGTTCATAGGCCTGATAGACTGCCTCTTCAATTGCAACCACCTCCCTCACCTGGAGAGAGTGTTACACACAGGCCAGACAACTTGTTTCCTTCAACTTGATTTCCAACACAGTCGGGCAACCACAAGGCTCCACACAAACATATAACGGTACGCAAGCCACATGCAGTCAAGAACTGCACAACCACAACAATCCATTGGAAACACAGGCATGAGATTCCCAAAACTCGTGACAGACAGATGCTACATCATAACAAGGCTCAACAATTATGGGACATTCGGTTTTCCCCAACCAACAATACATGACAGACTCATGGGTCAAGTTTCGGGGATGTGTGAGGGTGTACAAATATCCCATGCAGAGACTTAACGGTTCAGGTAAGGATTCCCTAGAACAAACAACGAAACATAGGTCGATCCTGGACACCCGCGAGCTCAGATGGAGGATGGAGAATGGGAGGTCGAACACAGACTCAACGGTTTTGACAGAGGGTGTATCGGCTCCTCCAGACATCAACATAGGCCTTTTTCAGTTTTTCCCCGAGTTGCGTGAGGGTATTCTTGCAGACGTCATACGGGATTTTTGGTTCAGACATTCCATGGTAGAATAGAGGAGGAACCCCCATCACGGATCAACTCAACAGTTTTAACTACATGTGCTTGGGTTGATACTTGTCACCCATGAAGCTCATTCCTTCCCATTTGGAAGTCACTCGTCCTTCCAAGGAACTTACAATAAAACATATATTTCATATGGCTTTAGGATTAATATTAAAATATTATTCCCAAGGACTTAAGCCCCTAGGCTCAACACCTAGCCTCTCTTTCCAACCTTCCAGCCCCCAATCCCTTACCGACTCTGTGGAATCTTATTCCCCCATCACTCATTCATCGTGGTCGATCTGCAGACAACAGAGTTTATATTTTTATTAATGTTCTGCATGATTACATATACAAAAGCAGGCTCCCAGCCTTAACACTTAGGATATCCATCCTAATAACACATAAGCCCACCAGCTTATATTAAATTTGCTCACCAGCCTATAGAACATAATTACAATTCATAGTGCAAGCTCTATACTCCATAGACATGATTTACAACAGGGCTCGGCCTTGGGGATATTACACCCAAAGACTTAAGAGAAATAGTAAAAATTTTGGAGGAAGGGAATGATCGTGATGATCTTCGTGTAAAAAAAATGAAGGTTCTAGAATTATAATTATTATCATTGACCCTCATGAATGGATATTTGTACAAACTAGGAACTAACGATTTTTTAAGAAGATGTAGTTTAGAACATGAGAGGGAATATATAATAAAACAATCTCATGTTATCCCTATAGGGGGACACTACCAAGCCGACATGACAACCTGAAAGATAATTCAGGAAGGCCTTTGGTGGTCAACTTTACAAAATCATTGTTGAGCGAAAGTGAAATAATGTGACAAATGTAAGAGGATGGGTCGATCTCTATGGAAAGATGAGATCGGCCTACACTCGGTAAACCCTAGGTTACCATTTTAAATTTGGGCTATTGAATTCATGGGACCATTTCCGAAGAGGTTTAAATGAACATGAATGAATTACATTATCACCACAAAATAATATTTAACAAAATGGGATGAAGAAGAACCAATTGAGTCATGCAAAATTGAAACAAAAATAAAATTTATATATGAGAATATAGTAACAAGCGAGTGTGAAATTTAAAAATCAAGCAAGTGTGATCATTATCAATCCGACTGACATAAGACATACGACTATAGAAAAAAATACAAGCATAATCGACAATGGAAAATAAGCGAACATGCTCATTCAGTTAGACCGGAGGCCTAGGATCACCCAGAAGGACCGACTCGACCATATCATACAAACTGATAAAGAAAAAAATGTCAATTAAGTCATAAGAGTTCATCAAGGAAAATAAGTAGACCTAGTTGGAAGCATTGACCAACATAAAAATTGAAAGGAATTAAATCCTGATGGGAAGTGGTCAACTTCCATTTCGTCATCGACATATCCGTCCACTCACACGAATAAACAATTATTCCATCCATAAACGTCAATGTGCGTGAATCCAAAATATTGATGCCTTTAGTTTGGCCTTCACCTCCTTTCCTATAAATACCAAGGATGCATACAATTTCTCCACTTTGTTTTTCACTCTAGAGAATCTGAATGCAAAAACCCTAGAACTGTATTCGAGCACTCGAACTCAGTACTTTTGAAACTAAGTACCCTTCCCAAGAACATTCTAAAATCATGTTGATAATGAGGGGACAATTTCAAGACTCTTTGGTAGAGCCAAGAACCAAACAAAAGTTTGATATAGAAACAAAATCCAAGCTTGAGATTCAAATGCATAATGTTCGACAGACACTTGTAGAAATTCACGACATGGGGCATGGAAGCCGACATGTGGAAGGAATAAACTAATTTTTTGGAAAATATGGAATTCTACATTACCTAGGTGCCTCGTAGATAGCAGATCGTGGGGGATGGAAAGAAGAATAAATACAATTCACAATCATTCAGTTCTATGGTGGTCACCTATGGCTCAACTATCCAATTGGAATTACATGGGGACAATACATAGAATCACAATATTTCCACATGGGGGGGATTCCATTTCTAAAATCCCCCAATTTAGCCAAATGGATACAATATCTCATAGGAGGATCTTCTGCAAATAATTCCAAGGGCCTTCTCATAAAAAACATTATAGAATTGCATGCCATGTTTTGGAGATATTGTACAGATTGACCTAAGTAATTATTTTCCTTAGTTTGATATTCCAATGTTGAGGGTGATTCCATACATGATAATATTCTCTATTGATAATATTCCCCTACAAATTAGGGTTCCTCCTACAAAATAGGTCACCTTCCCTCCACATTTAAGAGTCAGTTACACCTCAGTTAGACTAGTGGAGCTCACTCATGCATGACAACCTAAGTTTGATCACCAACATTTGCATGTTCACCATGGTTTCCTCACCAGGAGTGTGCATATCTCATGCATGTATCCAAGAGGGAACATATATTATGATTGCATGTGTTTCACTCACTTCTACATCTGTGAATCAGTTAACAAATGATTGCATGGACCAATTAACTAGGACTAGGTAGCATATTACTTTGGTTTCTGTCATTGAGTGTCTATATATATCTAGATTACTACTATGGCACATTCACTTATCCATGTAGAGTATATCATGTTTATTATTACCATTTACTCATAAAATTAATACAATTCATTCTTTTTCTATCCTCTCTTCTTTTTCTCGTAATTTTTTTTTAATTTTCGACTCGCTAGTTTTGCTGGGAATACTTCACATGTTATCATAACCTCGATTGCTATGAGAAAACACACACGAATTTATTTTTGAAGGTACAAGAGGAAGATGGAGTAAAAAAGGGTGGATTACTTGTTTGTAATATTTCTCACGCCTCATAACTACTTCGAGTGGAAGCTAAAGAATCTTCATCAACTCAAATGCAGAGCCTTGTACCGGATTACCATGGCTATAGAGGTGGAACCATTTTTTTTTTTATCGAGAAGAACAAGTATCTCAACTGCATGGATGAATCCTATGACCTCCTCTACATGTGTATGTACCCCGAGATTATGTTTCACATCGAATATTGTACCACACAAGATGATATTTGGACAAAGTTGGAGGATCTTTTGGAAAATAGGATGAAATGACAGGCCATATGCTCGAGGTCGAGCCAATTTCCTTAAATTTGAGCCATTTTGATAACATCTTGGATTTTTTTAAGAAGTTCAAGTCCCTCCTCCCATATGAATCCTAGTAGTAGATTGTGTCTGTCGAGTCGAGTGTTGAGATATTGACTCCCCATACTGAAGTAACATCAACTTCCTAGTCAACTACCATAATAAATCGACAAATTCAAGCTCTCTCCATAGTACTAGTTTATAAACCTCTTAATAAAATCACAATGGATCTAAATCATATACCCATCTATGAAGGAGATGAAGACCCCAAATTACATTGGTTCATTTGCAAACAATTATGGGATGCGACCGATGTTAGGGATGAAAAAAAACAACTAGAAAAATTTGGTGCCACATTAAGAGCTAGGGCTCTCACCTGGTTCATGAAATACACAGAAAACTAGACATGTTCAAAAATAGAAATCAAGAAAAAATTCTTAAAATTATTTAAAACCCAATATGTTAAGAACCTGGCTACTCATAAAATCAAGGAAAACAAGGAAATCCCAAGAGAAAGAGTAAGGGATACAATTTTTTTTTCAAATACTTCCTTAGATAGATTCCACATGTCATCGACGAAAATCTCTTAATTTAATGGTATGTCGCAGGCCTTCTACATAAAATCATAGATCCTTTAAGGATGTATGATATTCAAACATGTGAATATGCATTGAAAAAATCCCAACAAATAGAAATAGATAATGAAGGTCCATGGACTTCCTCGGCAATGGAAAAGTGGATGGAATAAAATATCGAAATCTTGAAGCAATCCTAGAAAAATATGCCCACCAAATAGAATGAATTATAGTGCACCCTTTGTTCTAATGAAGGGCATATAAAGGCCTATTTGAAATTCAACAATTTACTAGATCTTGACATCCATCATATTCAAATTGAGACTTTCTACAACATTTTTCAAGCCATGGCAAATCACACAACTAGATATTTCTCGCATAATCTAAAAAACATCAGGCAGATGTGGTTCCACATATGTGAAGAAAACAACCATTCAACACAAGAGTGTTGACTAAATGGGCATAATAAGTCGAATGTGCACAACATTTTTCAAATGAGGGATTTAGAACAAAATACAAATGAAGGACAAAGTAATGGATATCAAGGCCATGGTCGAGGCAACTACCAAGAAAGACAATGTTTAAGAGGGGGACGTGATCAAGGAGGTAGAGGAAATGGTCGAGGTAAACACTTCTATTTTAATTATTGGAAATATGATCACATAATCCCAAATTTCCCCATCAAGGATAAAATTGACTTGAAATTTTTCAACATATGTGGAGTGGGGGATCACTCACTCGAATACTATCCCATAGTACTGGAGAAAGTAATGAGTAAAAGGAACATGAAATTCTTACGTATTGTTCCCAAACAAGATGTTTTGAACTCAAATAATATCTATGTTGTAAACATATTAGGTATTGATTGAGACAATTACTAAGAATCACCAATTCAACAATTGGGATACAAAAATACCTACCCTGATCCAGATCAAGAGGAAAATATGATAGGAAGTGTTGAAATATTTCAAGAACATTGACTGATGAAAAGAAAAAGGAAGCATGGGAAGGAAACAAAACACATCCGACATTCTTGTATACGAGTTCCTCTAGTTACTAATAGAAAATAAATCATCCAGTTGCATGATCTAATTGCTTAATATTTCGAGAGAATATAAGCAAGATCAATGACCGTATAAAAATATTCGACAACTGTCGCAGGGAAAACACATGAATTACTACGATCCTCAAGTCGACCTCAAGATCGATGGAAACATGGTTAATAAATTAATTGTCTACTTTAGACCATAGGTCAACATCCTTCCCTGGGATGAACATAAACATCTTGGAACACCCCCGCTAGCTCCAACAATGCATTACTTAAAACTAGAAGATCAAAGATTTATCAAGCCAATCAAAACACTAAAAAATGTAAAAATTCACATAATGAGGATTCCGATGAAGGTATCCCTACTTACTCCACATTAGTAGGAATATGATAGGTTTGAAATATGAAAGCAACTATCTCCCTCGAAAGAGATATAATCAAATTAAAAGGAAGTGGTAGGAAAATCATTATACCCCTCAACCTAAAATAAGATAAGACATGTATATAAATGTGGGATAAATATAAGGAGGTTCATTAGCTTTATCATATCATGAACGATGAGAAAGACAATGTCAAACCAAATGCAGAAGGTGAAATCTTAGTTGATTCCCCAGTTCCCATGGGAAAAATTCAGACAAAGAACTCTATAAATAGTAAATAGAAAATTATGATTCCTAGGAAAGATAATGTTGGTCAATAGAGGAAATACCAATAAAATGATAGAGAGCATGCTTATTAGTCCAAACAATCCCTGTAGTTTTCCATAAGAATACAAAACAAACACCAAAACTTATCTCGACTAACTTAAAGATAGGCCCACCTATGCATTTCAATGAGAGAAATTCTTCATCAGTCCATGTTGATGAAGTATAAAAAATAGTCATAGAACATGGAAGAGTACAAAACCTCGTTGAATCCCTCACTGTTCAAGACTCTCTATGGTGGGAGACTCATGCTCCCCACTTACATACATGGACCACCGCTAGAATAAAATTTGTTGATTGATTCATAGGTAAAAAGCTATAAAAAAAGTCAACATCGTGAATTTGAAACTTGGGTTCGACCCAATGGCCCATATTCAAGTGAAAAAAAATTAATGGAGAAGAGTGGGATATAGGGATGAAAGAGTTTGGACACACATGTTCCCAAACACTTTGGATGATACCAGACAAATGGTACAAAATTGAGGAAGCATGTGGCCATACATTTAACTGAACAAAAACAAAGGAGAAATTTATAAGATACTTTCAGTTCATCCCTGAAGAGGCACAATTAAGCGAGGACATATTAGAGATAAAGAACTTTCTAGAAAATACAAACCTTGATAAAGTGAAGAAAATAAGTAAGGAAACCGTCAACATAGGGTTCACATTGACTTGCATTTTTTGTCAATTCATGACCAAAGCAATATAAGTGCTCATAAGGTGGATATGGAAAATATACATTTTTCAAGTCAAAGTTTCATATGGAAGAAAATCCACCCAAGAGTAAATAACTAAGTGAAGACAATCTTTACCATTTCCAAGGAAGACAATGATGATTCAAAAAAACCTGATTTCCCATTGAGATACAACGAGGTTATCGAAGGATAATGACATTTGGATGAATATAAAATTATGGAATGGATGGTTGCAAAGCTAAAAGCTAAATAATTTGAAATTTTGACTGATGGTCGACATAAAATGGAAATGATAGGCGGTTGCTAGTCGGACAAGCAGATAACATAAAAAGTCAACCTTCTCCATGAATATCAAGATGTGTTTTCTCATGACTATAAAGATCTCAAAGGAATTGTACAAGAGAAGGGAGAGATGAAAATTGACCTCATCCCTATGTCTAAACCTATTAATAAACGACCATACAAATTAGCCCAAAAATATAAATTCATTGTACAGAAAGAAATTGAGGCAATGTTGCTTTCTATCATCATTTACCACAATAGACAAATATAAATTGGAAGGTTTGATGTTTGTGCAAACTAAAAAACATGACCCAAAAAAATTGAGAATACTTGTCAATTTCCAGGGCCTAAATATGATGAATGTTACTGATCTATTCCCAATAATGTTCACAGATGAAATCATCAATGAAGTCACGGGACACAAATGTTATTATTTTACATATGGTTTCTATGGGTATAATCAAGTCTCAATTGCTAGAGAATATCAGGAAAAAATGACTTTTGTATCTGAATTTGGCTCATTTTCATACATGATGATTCCCCTTAGCTTGAAAAATGCACCCGCAGTTTTCTCAAGGATGATGACCAAAATCCTTTCAGGAATTCAAGGATAATGACCAAAATCCTTTCAGGAATATATCTATAAAATGGTGGTTGTTTATTTCAATGATTGGGCAATCTACAACCTACTAAAAGACCACATCTAATGGCTAAGGATGATGCTAGAAAGATGTCGAAAGATTAATCTATCTCTAAATATCAAGAAATAAACGCCAATTAGTATTTTGCTTGGACATATCGTATCAAAGTTGACATGGCTAATATAAAAGTAATTCTTGACTTGAATAGACTTGAATCCTACAGTAAACCAAAAGAAGATTAAATCTTCCTTGGGCTCATAGGCTATTACAAAAATTTCATCTCACACTACTTTGACGTCATCTTTTCGATCGACGAGATGTTATGTAAAGAAGTTCAATTTTTTTTTGGAGTCGGGAGTGCAATGGATCATTTGAACTACTAAAGCGAAAATTGGTAGAATCACACATATTACGATTTCCGGATTGGAATAGAAAATTTCAAATACATGTCGATGCATCTAATGTCATTGTTGGATTAGTCATAATCCAACCATACATATGGAAAAGATGCGAACCTGGTCAGTCGGTTCGACCGGAGCCCTAGGATCATCCAAAAGGACCGATTCGACCAGATCACATAAACTGATAAAGAAACAAAATTCAATTAAGTCATATGAGTTCATCAAGCAAAAAATTATACCTAGTTGGAAGCATTGACCAACAGAAAAATTCGAAATGAATTAAATCATGATGGGAAGTTCATAGGCACATCTGTCCACTCACACGAATAAGCAATTACGCCATCCATAAATGTTGACATGCGTGAATCCCAAATACTGATGCCCGAATTTTATTTGGCCTTCACCTCATCGCCTATAAATATGATGCATACAATTTCTCCACTTTGTTTTTCACTCCAGAGCATTTGAACGCAGAAACCCTAGAACTCGTATTTGAGCAGTCAAAATCAATATTTTTGAAACCAACTACCCTTCCGAAGAACAGTCTAAAAGCATGCTCAGAATGAGGGGACAAGTTCAAGATTCTCTATGAGAGCCAAGAACCAAACGAAAGTTTGATATAGCAACAAAAATAGAGATTGAGATCCGAATGCATAATGTTCAACATGCTCGCATGGAGGAAATCGGTTGGGATAAACACTCGCATAAATGCAAGACATGGGCCATGGAGGATGATATGTGGAAGGAAAAAACTATTTTAGAAAAAAAAACATGACATTCAACATTACCTAGGTGCCTCACAAATACCAGATCTCGTGGGATGGAAAGAAAAAGCAACACAATTCATAATCATTCGTTTCTATGGTGGTCACCTCTCGCTCGACTATCCAATTGACATGGGGATAATACATGGAATAACAATATTTCCACATGGGGGGAATCTTGTTCATAAAACCCCGAGTTCAGCCAAATGGATACAATATTTGATAGGAGGATCTTCTACAAATAATTCAAAGGGCCCACTCATTAAAAGAGTTATAGAATTGCATGCCAAGTGTGGGATATATTACACATTAACCAACCTAGGTTATTATTTTCCTTAGTTTGATATTTCAAGGTTGAGGGCACTTCCAGAAATAATGGTATTCTCTATTTAGAATATTCCACTACAAAGTAAGGTGCCTCCTACCAAATATTAGGGCACTTTCTATCCACATTTAAGAGTCAATTACACCTCAGTTAGACTAGTGGATATCACTCATGCATGGAAACCTAAGTTTTAACCTCAACACTTGCATGTTCACCATGGTTTCTTCACCAAGATTGTGCATATTTCATGCATGTGTCCAAGAGGGCACATATATTATGATTGCATGTGTTTCTCTCACTTCCACATGTGTGACTTAGTTAACAAATGATTGCATGGACCAATTAACTAGGACTAGGTGGCATATTACTTTGGTTTCTGTCAGTGAACGCCTATGTTTCTCTAGATTACTACTATGGCACATTCACTTATCCATGTAGAGTATATTATGTTTATTATTACCATTTACTCATAAAATTAATACAATTCATTATTTTTCTCTCCTCTCTTCATTTTCTTGCAAGTTTTTGTTACTTTTCAACTATCTAGATTTGCTGTGAAAACGTCACATGTTATCAGAACCTCAATTTCTAGGAGAAAGCACATGATAATTTTTATTTTCAGGTACACGAGAAAGATGCACTAAAAAAGGGTGGATTACTTGATGGTAATACTTCTCATGCCTCACAACTACTTCGAGTGGAAGCTAAAAAATCTACATTAACTTGAATACAGAGCCTTGTATTGGATTAGCATGGCTATAGAGGTGGAGCCAAAAATTTTTATCGATAAGAAAAAGTATCTCAACCTCATGGATGAGGATACAACCTCTTCTTCATGTGTATGAACCCCTATCTTATGTTTCACGTAGAGAATTGTACCATACCAGATGAGATTTGGACAAAGTTGGAGAATCCTTTGTAAAATAGGATGAAATGAGAGGCCATATGCTCAAGGTCAAGCCAATTTCCTTACATTTGATGATTTTTGATAACATCTTGTACTTTTTGAGGAACCTCAAGTGCCTCCTCCTTTATATAAAGAGACATGGAATATAAAAATACACTCAACAAAATCAATTAATCCTTTCTTTCTTGGAAGAAATTGGTTTGGATTATGTTGTTTTCATCTCATCATTCGAGACAAATAGATTCACTTCAGGGGTAACCTGGAAAATGTTGACATTGAATCGGTTTATTGAATCCCTTATGCATTAGAAAGATAATCTCATAAGAGTGGGGATGGTCAAGGGACCCAATGTGCATGCACTTTCTATGCATGAAAGAAACGACACTTCCAATTCAAATTACAATTGGAAAAGAAAGGGAAAATGACATGCATAACCAAAGAAGGAAGTGTACTCAAAACCCTTTGATGATTCTTCAGGCTCCAAAGGTGGAAAAGGAAAGGAAGGGAAGAAGAAATGCAACAAATACATAAAAAATTATGCAAGGAGAAATTGATTGATGCTAGTAGAATCTCGGGCACAATTCTTCATAGAGATACATGAATGATTCCCTGAATCCATCCCTGAAGCACTATTTGAATACCTTAACTGAACTTATAATGTGAAAACTAGTTGCAAATGGAAATCTAATGGTAAAAATAAGAAACAAAGGTTGAACAAATATAAACAATTGGTTTGAAAGAATCATCCAAGTCAATATTGAAAATGAAGCCATTAAATATAGACCTTCAATCAAAACTGTTAAAGACAAGTTTTACACTAATTTGCACAATGGTTTCCTTTGTACAATTCCATCCTTATTGCACATTTTTTTACTAGAGAAAGGAGTCGTAGATATCATTGAATACAAACCTCTCTTAAGTACACCTCTTACAAATTGTAATTGGGAAAAAGAGAAGGACAAGTGGGAAAAATTATTAGAAGAAAATTGCAAGGAGACACGTGAATCCTGGGACTATTTCCTGAAGAAATCAACATAAAAAGAATGGACAATAATGCCAACTTTGAGTAAATCGAGCCGAATATGGGGGGTTGAATGATCCATGAGATGTCATAATTCAAGTCTACCACACTGAAGAAAATAATTTTGGAAGAAAGGATGAAGATAAGAGAGAAAGAAGATGCATTAGAATCAAGAGGGAAGACTACACAATGAATGAAGATCCATAAACCCTCACTGAACATCCAGAAATTGGAGCGAGATAAAAGATAAAAGAAGAGAGAATAAATGAGAAATGTGAGGGATCCCAGGAGTTTGAATCTGTAATATTCCAGATACAAAATAGCATGCATAACAAAAATGATTAGCTATAAATGGCGGATAAACAATGATATAACCAGAACAACACCACAATAATACCAAAATAATACCAGAATAACACCAGGAAGAGCACATTGATTACTGGGAGCATTGTTCACTTGCCTCTTCGAGGGGGAAACCTCTAGGAGAGCAGAGATCTATTACAATAATATCCAAGACAAAAATTCGTATACCCTCTATTCCTATTTATACTAAATATATCTATCCAAAAGAACAATCTAGAGGAAGATCCTTCTAGAAGCGAAAGCTTCTATTAGGTCTTCTTACATTTTAGTTATTCCTTTTTATTGCTAGGCCTTATTAATATTGACCTTTATTACATGTAAATATATTATTCTACCCACTTGAGGGGCTAGGTAGGTTAAGTCCTTAACATGCCCTCCCCCTTGGAATTAACATTGTCCTCAAGGCTTGAGATGAGGAAATTATTGTAGAATGTTAGTGAGCTCCCAGGTGGCATCTATTGGAGTTGTATCTTTCCATTGAACTAAAACTTCCTTTATGGTACGCTAATGAAGATGACACTCTCGTTGGTCGAAAACTTCTTGTGGATGAAACCAGATGGAGCTTCCTTCATCCAACTCGAGAAGGTTGGTTTGAGTTTGGCACTTACTTCCAATCACCTTCTTTAAGAAAGAGACATGAAAAAAAGGATGGAGCTTAGAATTATTGGATAAATCTAACTGATAGGCCACCTACCCAACGTGCTTCAGAACTATATAATAATCATAAAATTTGGGTGCCAGTTTTTGACAATGTTTGGCCTTGAGTGAAGTTTGATTATAAGGTTGTAGCCAAAGAAATACTTGGTCTGCTTTAGAAAATTTTTGTTCTGAGCGACCTTGATCGGATTTTTGCTTCATGTGATTCTCATCCATGAAAAAATTCTCTTTGAGGGTACAAAGAATAGCCTCGCGAACTGTAAGTGTTTGGTCAACCACTTGGAACTTCGATACACCTGGCATGTAGGAGAGAACTAAAGGTGGCTTTTGGAAATATACTACTTCAAAAGGAGTCATGTGAGTAGTTGTATGATAAGAAGTGTTGTTCCATCATTCAACTAATGGTAACCATTGATCCCATTGATTTTTCCTTTTCGAGGTAAAGCACCCCAAATAAGTTTCCAAACACTTATTGATGACTTTAGTTTGACCATTGGTCTGGGGATGATAGGTGGTGTTGAGATGCAATTGGGTGCCCTGGATTCTGAACAGTTCTTTCCAAAAATTGTTGGTGAAGGTTGGATCTCGATCAGAAATAATAGAATTAGGCATGCCATGAATCTTGAAGATATGATCCATGAAAAGTTGAGCCATAGTTGATGTGGTAAATGGGTGTTGAAGAGAACATAAATGAGCATACTTGGAAAGACAATCCACAACCACCATGATGACATACGTATTTCCTGATTTAGATATTCCCACAACAAAATCCATAGAAATTTCCCTCCAAATAGTGGGTGGAATCAGAAGTGGTTGGAGTGTTCCAGGAGGTTTGATGGTTTCTCCTTTGTTTCATTGACAAACATCACATTCTTCTACAAAAGTGAGAACATCCTTTTTCATACCATCCTAGAAAAAAGAACGTTTGAGCCGGTCATATGTTTTGGTAAACCCTGAATGCCCAGCTGTGGGAGTACCATGAAGCTCAGAAAACACTATGGATTTAAGTTGTCATTGTTTACTTAAATACAAACGATCGTTGTAGAGAGGTTCATCATTGTGCCAAGAGTACCCTGAGGAAACTGGACAGTTAGCTTTCAATTGTTGTATCATATGTGATATTTTAGGATCATGTAGCCATTCTTGGTGCACAACTTGGAGCCAATATGGTACAATGAAGGAGAGGGAAAAAAGGGGCCCTTCATCTTCATATTTTTTAGAAAGAGCGTCAACAACCACATTTTCTTTTCCTTTCTTGTAAAGGATCTCATAATCATAACCAAAGATCTTAGTTATACATTTTTTTTCTTCTGGGGAGGAAGGTCGTTGCTCCAGAAAATACTTGAGGCTTTTATGATCTATCTTAATTTGGAAGCGTTGCCCCAGGAGATAAGGGCGGAAGGGATCCATTGCATGCATAATAGCCAATATTTCCTTTTCATAGATTGATTGGACCAAATGGAATTTGAACAATTTTTTCTAGTAAAGGCCAAAGGTCTGCCTTCTTGCATAAGGACAACTCCAATTCCTCTACCTAAGGAATCACATTCGAGGACAAAGGTTTTTGTGAAATCAGGAAGGGCCAAGAATGGAGTAATACACATAGTTGCCTTCAAATCCTGAAAATCCTGATCCACTGCGAGAGTCCAAGTGAAAGAATTATTTTTAAGCAGAGTAGTGATAGGGGTTGCAATCTTCCCATAATTCCGAACAAACTTGCGATAATAATCAGTTACACCCAAAAAACCATGCAATATTTTGATATTCTTGGGGCGAGTCCAAACCTGCATTGCTTTAATCATTTTACGATCCAACTTGACACTAGCATTTTTAACAATATGAACTAAGTACTCTACTTCTGAGGCTCCAAAGGCACATTTAGAGCGTTTGATGAAAAGTTGGTGCTGAGAGAGTAGATGGAGAATTTGATCCACATGGAAAATATGAGATTGCCAAGTTTTACTATATATGAGAATATCATCAAAGAAAACTAAGACAAAATGACAGAGAAGAGGAGGGAAGACATGATTCATGAAGCTTTAGAAGGTGGAGGGGGAATTACAAAAGCCAAAGGGCATGACCAAAAACTCATAGTGACCCTCGTGAGTTCGAAAGGAAGTCTTGGGTATGTCGGCTTCTTGGATAGGTATCTGGTGGTAGCCAAAACATAGATCAAGTTTAGTGAAGTACTGAGCACCACTCATCTTATCCAAGAGATCATCAATGACATGAATGGGGAAATTGTCCTTGATGGTGAGCTTATTGAGGGCATGAAAGTCAGGACAGATGCACCAAGTACCTTCTTTATTAAGTACCATGACCATAGGGGAAGAATATGGGATGGTATTGGGGAAGATAACACCCGTTTGGAGCAATTCCTACACTATTTTCTCAATTTCATTCTTTTGGGAAAAGGGGTGAAGATAAGGGAGAACATTGGGAGGAAGACTACCAGGAACAAGGGGAATGGAATGATCATGAAAACCACAAGAAGGAGGAAGTCCCTAAGGGGTGGAAAAAGAATCTTGGTGTTTGGAAAAGATAGCTTGGAGGTCAGGATGCACATAGGGTGTCTCAACGTCTTGAATAGAATGGAGTTGAGCAATGATACCTGAGTGGCCTTTCTTGAGGATCTTTTCCATATGATGGGAACTAATGATATCATAAGAACCAACTGTGAGACCCTAGAATTGATACATTTGTCCTTCCTGTTGGAATTGCATGGTTAATTCCTTTAAATCCATAAGAATGGGACCCAAAGTGCATAACCATTCAACACCTAGCACAATGTCACAACCTCCCATGTCAATGAAAAACATATGAGATTTCAGTTGGTAATGTCCAATTTGAAGACGAACATTTTCACAATGCCCATTACATTTTATGGACCCACCATTAGTTATCATGATTTGAAAATTATTGACAACACGAATATAACAATTGGTTTCCGGGGAAATGCGACGATGAATAAAATTGTGGGTGCTACCACTGTCAACAAGGACGATGACCTTCATGTGCTTAATGCAACCAATGAGATTGAGCATTTGTGGGGATGAGAAGTGAGTGAGGTCATGAAAGGAAATAAGTGGGTCAACTTCAGGTGGGTCAACAAGCTCCTAGGTGGCATCAGGAAGGGAGGGTTCTTCAACAAGGGGAACGGTCACATACTCTTTAGGAACATCTTCAAAAGTGTCCATAAATATTTTTTGTTCCTTACACTTGTGCCCCTAAAAATATTTTCCATCACAATTATAAAAGAGACCCTTTAGTTGGCATTCAACCATTTTAGTCATAATTAGTTTCTGGAACTTTAGAGGAGTGATAAGGGGGTTAGGATTAGTGGGTTGAGGGCAAGGAACAAAAGGGGGTTTTTTGTTCTAGGAAAAAACAACTTGTTGGGCCTCTTTAGCACATTGATTAGCTTCCAACCAAGTTGGAGGGTGGGGCATGCGAAACTAGGATCAAATTTCATCCTGGAGACCACTGATAAAGAATTCACAAAAGAACGCATCTGACATGCGCTATGTTCGAAAGGCCAAATGCTCAAAAGAAGTGATGAAGTTTTCCACTGTTCCTGACTGTTTCAACTTGGTCAAACAACCGATCTAGTGGGTACCAGTATCAAAGCGGGCATAGAGCTCAGCATAAAATTGGGTCCAGGCAATATACCCCTAACGTGATTTTTTTTGCCATTGCCACCATTGATAGTGTTCGGGATCTAGATAGAGGGAAGCACAGTGATTTTTTGCCAAAACATCACTAACACCATGCAGAGAAAAATAATGCTCCATTTGAGTCACTTGACCCGTAGGATTGGAGCCATCAAATTTATTAACCTCTACGCGACGAAGACCGGGTTCACGATGAAAGGAGTTGGATTGAAAATGCGGATACTGAGAGGAATCAACATCATCAAGTTGGTTTGATGAGGAAGGACCCGTAGGGAAGTTAAACAATTGATTGAAAAAAAATTGGAGGGAGGTAAAAAGGGTTGTGAGGTTGGATTCCATGTTGTTAAATTTGTGCTCTAATTTGTCAATGCGAGAATTGGTAGAATCCATCTGAGATGTGATATGTTCGATGGAGACATGGGCTTGATTGATGGAAGCTTGGAGTTCTTGGTTGAGAGTGGTGGCCATTTGGAGAGGGGAAGTGTGGGTAAGGAAAAAAATAGGTGGGCGGGACCACAAAAAAAAAGGACTTAGAAGTGATAGGTACCTCGATGATCAATGCGTGAAGGGAAATATAATGGAATAGGTCGGAAAATAGGAAAACAGGGAAGGGGTCAGGTCCAATGAAACAAAAAGGATTAAAAATGAAGGGCATGACTGCAATCAAGGAGAAAAGGGGAATCCAATAGAATAGGTCCCAAATACGTGTGTTAGTGGGACCACTATACTCTTGCAGAGTTATACTCCGATCTGAAGAATATTGTAGTGATGAAATGCCCAAATGATTAAGAAGAAGAAATGTGTATTGATTTCACAATCTGAATGCAGGAGACATAGTTGCACGTCAATAGATCTTGTATGTTATGTTTTTGTTTCCATCCCAAGGTTAGGGTATTCAAGGGTTCTACATACAAGGATTTCCCCTGTGCTATATCTCTTTGATATATGTGCGGGGTCCAAGAGTAGTAATCGGCCCAATATCTCAGGGAACCAACTAAGGAGGTTAGACCATGCCCTTAGACGTAATACCTGACTACCTAGGTACTAGAGAGTATCTTCCCGAGTGATTTACTCGGTGGCACTATAGTAGTCATGCGACTGATCGATTTATCTATGGAGGGCTTGTGGTGATCTAGGTCGATCCGTATACAAGTGTTTTCTGATGGACTACCACTCAAAGGGGTACCAACAAGGGTTACAAGGATGGCCAACATATGTGCGCTTAAGTACCACTTGTATTTCCTATGTGTATAAATCCCCAACCACGGGTTTATGTGTGTAATGAAAGATATTTGTAGCTTAAAGACGCCAGAATATATCTCTACCCTGAAAAAAAATTCAACCCACAATTTTGTGTTGAGGAAGGTGATCTAATACCACTTGTAATATTCCAGATATAAAATAGTATGCAAAAAAAATAAAAATTAGCTAGAAATGGTGGACAAATAATGATATAACCAGAACAACACCACAATAATACCAAAATAATACTAGAATAACACCAAAAAGAGCACTTTGATTATTGAGAGAAATGTTCAGTTTCCTCTTCGAGGGGGCAACCTCCAACAGAGCATAACTCTATTACAATAATACCAAGAAAAAACTTCTCATACCCTATATTCCTATTTATACTAAATCTATCTATCCAAAAGAAAAATCTAGAGGAATATCCTTCTAGAAGCAGAAGCTTCTATTAGGTCTTCTTACATTTGACTTATTCCTCCTTATTGCTAGGCCTTATTAATATTGACCTTTATTACATGGAAACATATTATTCTACCCACTTGAGGGGTTAGGTAGGTTAGGTCCCTAACATAATACAATTTAACCCTAGGAGTATTAGATTGTTGGAGCACAGGAGTAGTCTAAGTCAAGCATAGGTGGAGAAGACTTGGTAATAGAAGTAGCCCCGACGGTTCCTATGAAGAGTACAAGTTTGCAGTTAGTAGAGGAAAGTATAGGAACTCATCAACAAATAACCATATTTGAAAATATGGATATTGATGACTCAGGACCCATGATACGTTGATCTCCTATTATAAATGGTATCCCAAGTATTAAATACTTCCTCCACCAGAAGATTCATATTGACTGTCAACATTTGAAAGTGTGGTATAGAACTAATGAAGATAGACATGTTAGTGATCGACTTCTGATCAAAGTACCATAATTAAATTAGATTCAAGTAGAGGATACACTCCTACACATCAAATATCTCATGGAATTCCCCCCCTACCAAATTTACTCATTAAATAAGAATTCAGGTCAACAGATAGTGAGAACGAATCGATGCTCCCTTTTGAAAGATTGTTCGTCGAGTATATATATAATGTCTTCCAAAATGATGAATTAATCCCAACAGAAGGAGAAGCTTAATTTATATTAGAACAAAACCCATCTGAATCCTTGTAGTAGATTTTTTCTATCGAGTCGAGTGTTCAGATATTGAATCTCCAAACTGAAGCAACATCAACTTCCCAGTCGAATACCATAATAAACAAACAAATTCAAACTCTCTCCATAGTACTAGTTTCTAAATATATTAATAAAACCAGAATGGATCTAAATCATATACCCATTTATGAAGGATATGAAGAACCCAAACAACATGGGTTCATTTGAAAACAATTATGGGATGCAACCAATGTTGGGGATGAAAAAAAATAACTGTCATATTTCGGTTCCGAATTAAGAGCCAGTGATCTCACCTGGTTCATGAAATACAAAAAAAAACTAGACAATCTCGAAAACAAAAATCAAGCAAAATTTCTTAAAATTATTTAAAACCCAATATCTTAGGAACTTGGCTTCTTAGAAAGTCAAGGAAATCAAGTAAATCCCAGGAGAAATATTAAGGAAATACAATTTATTTTTCAAATACCTCCTCATATAGATTCCACATGTCAGTGACGAAAATATTTTAATTTAATGGTATGTCACAGATCCTCTACATAAAATCATAGCTCCTTTAAGGAGGTATGATATTAAAACATGTGAATATGCCTTGGAAAAGGCCCAACACGTAGAAATAGATGATGAAGGGCCATCGACTTCCTCGGAGGTGAAAAAGTGGATGGAAGAAACGATCGAAATACTGCAACAATCCTTGAAAAATATGGCCATCAAATATAATGAATTCTAGTGCACCATTTATTCTAATGAAGGGCATACAAAGTACTATTTAAAATTTAACAATGCACTAGATCTTGACATTTGTCGTATTCACATTGAGACTTTTTGCATCATTTTTTAAAACATAGAGAATCACACAACTAGAGATTGTTTGCATAGTCTGCGTTGGTGAAGTATAAAAAATATTCAGAGAACATGGAAGAGTACATAAACTTGTCGAATCCCTCACTATTCAAGCTTCTCTGTGGTGGGAGACTCATGCTCCCCACTTACAAACATGGACCATCGCTAGAATATAATTTGTTGATCGATTCAGAGGTAAAATATATATAAAACAACGTCGACATCCTGAATTTGAAACATGGGTTCGACCTAGTGGCCCATATTCATTAGTGCAAAAATTAATGGAGAAGAGTGGGATATAGGGATGAAAAAGTTTAGCCACAGATTCTCCCAAACACTTTGGATGATACCACGCAATTGGTACAAAATTGAAGAAGCATGTGGCCATACATTTCACTAGACGAAAATAAAGGAGAAATTTATAAGATACTTTGATTTCATCCCCTAAGAGGCACAATTAAGAGAGGAAACATTAGAGATAAAAAAGTTTCTAGAAAATCCAAACCTTGATCAAGTGGAGCAAAGAGATAAGTAAAAAGTCGACATAGAGTTGACATTGACTTGCAATTTTTTTTCAATTCATGACGAAAACAATATAAGTGCTCATCAAGTGGACATGGAAAATATACATTTTCCAGCCCAAAGATTCACATGGAAGAAAATACACCCAATAGTAAATAAATACGTGAAGACAATCTTTACTATTTCCAAGGAAGATAATGAGGATTAAAAAAAACTTCATTTCCCACTAAGCTACAATGTGGTTATCGAAAGAGAATGACATTTGCATGAATATAAACATCTTGAATGGATGGTTGCAAAGCTAAAAACCAAAATTTTTTACATTTCGACCGATGGTCAACAAAAAATGGCAAGGATAGGCGATTGCTAGTCGGATAAGAAGACAACAAAAATAGTAAACCTTCTCCATGAATATCAAGATGTCTTTTCTCATGACTATAAATATCTCAAAGGAATTGTACAAGAGAAGGGAGAGATGAAAATTGACCTTATCTCGAGGTCTAAATGTATTAAGAAACGACCATACAAATTATCCCATAAATATAAATTCATTGTACAGAAATAAATTGAGGCGATGTTGGTTTTTACCATCATTTACCACATAGACAAATATAAATGGGAAAGTTTGATGTTTGTGCAACTTAAAAAGAATGACCCCAAAAAGTTGAGAATACTTGTCAATTTCTGAGGCCTAAATAGGATGACTGTTGTTGATCCATTCCCAAAGTTGTTCATATAAAAAATCATCAACGAAGTCACGAGACACAAATGTTATTATTTTATAGATGGATTCTATGGGTATAATCGAGTTTCGATTTCTAGAGAAGATAAAGAAAAAATAAATTTTGCATCTGAATTTGGATCATTTTCATACATGATGTTTCCCTTTGGCTTAAAGAATGCACCCACAATTTTATCAAGAATAATGGTCAAAGCCTTTCAAGAATATATCTATAAAATGACGGTTATTTATTTCAATTATTTGAAAATCTACAACCTACTAAAATACCACATCTAATAGCTAAGGATGATGCTAAAAAGATGTCGATAGATTCATCTATCTTTAAATATCAAGAATTGCATCTTTTTCACCCAAATTAGTATTTTTCTTGGACATATTGTATCAAAGTTGGCATGGATAATATAAAAGTAATTCTTGACTTGAAGCCTACAGTAAACAAAAATAAGATTAAAGTATTCCTTGGGAACACATTCTATTACAAAAATTTCATCCAATGTTGGGTGCAGGCTTATTTTGAGGAAAGACCTGTTTTTGGAAAGGAAGACTTAATTTTGGAGCACACACAATAATTCGAAAGAAAGCAACATGCATAAAAAGAAGGAAGAGCAACATGCAAGAGGAAAAGCCATGTGGCGAGGAGGAAGACAAGCCTAAACATATTAGGGTTAGGTTTTTTGATACGGATTGTAATGACTATACGCTTGAAAAATAGTATAAATAAGAACCTAGGAGGTCTACGTTGGGGTTTTGTTCGGTTAATATTGGTGAAGTGGATAAAGATTGTTGATAATTGTCGTTGAAATATGTTGAATTGTAGAAGAGTTGAATAAGCTAGATTTTGAGGGTTAGATCATAGGTTGAGGAGCCTAGTGTGATTCAGTCCACCTCAAAGAGGTTCCTTAACCTCATTATGATTGTATGATTGAATATGTAATAAGCATGACGCTATATTTTGCAACAAACTAAATAAAAGAGAAGAGAAGCCAAATCTTTGTGGGCATAGCTTGGGAGGGGGTGAACCATGGTAACAATTGTGTTATGTGTGTTGTTTCTTGAATGCTTTACTTTCTTTTAATGGATATCTTATGAATGAATGATTAACTAGATGTATTAGCATGCATTCACAAGGATACAATATGAATGAATGAATCCTATAAACACTTTAATGAAGAACAATTTTAAAGCATAAAGAAAGAGAGAATACCCTCCCAGATCCCCACTCTTTCCTATACTGCAAACACCTGGGTATTGTACTCACCCATAGAGCTATCTCAGGGGAGACTGCGTTGTGCACTCTGCGCAAAGAATTTCCTTCTTGTTTACCAGAAGGGTCGATAGTTTTAGAGAGTTTTGTTGGAAACTTGTTCAGATATGAACCTGGGTTAGCCCTAGCAGAAGAGAAAGAGAGAGATCAAACCAACAAATGGTTTCATTTCCAGCTGGAACTGAAAGGTTTTGAGTGGATGAGATTAGTGGAAGAAACATGCAGAGCATGAAAGTATAGTAGGGAATTTTCAGGTCATGGAATCCAACAAAGGAGGAGATTGAAAGATGGTTGAAAATGAAATAAATTGAGTTTGCATAGAAGGACAACAAAAACCCTAAACTAGCACTGCACAAATATCTCGACAAATATGTCTTTAGCGACCTACATGAGGTATTTTTATTTGATTTCACACATTTGTTGCAGGAGTGGTTATTGAGGTTAAAATACAACCACCCTACAAATCGAATTAGACAGCTGGAGTGGAATCATGTGGAGATCACGCAGTTACAACAAGTTGATAACAAATTCATGCGCACAGTAGATTTCTGGTTAGACATTATTGTTGCAAGTTTATCACCAAATTTGTAGTAGATACAACGAAGTATTACACCACAACAAAAAATATTTTCTAAACGGACACATAGGTAGGTACATCAGATCATTGTATCCTTCAATCGAGATTTTCTTGTATAACAACGGTGTAATGACCATGGAATCAAATAACTAAACTTCCCTACGTGGATGGGGGAAGGGAGAAGCACTAACAAGAGGTGGAAAAATCGAGGAAGAGATGGATAAGGGAAATAATAAGAAAGTCATGGATCCAATCATGATGGAGGAAGACTAGATAAAGAAGATAATAGAAAAAGATGGAAAGATGCGCAGTGGATTACCCTACCAATATAAAATGAATAACAAGAAGAGAGCCATATCTTATAGATAGGGCTTGGAAAGCGATGAATAAGAGGTAGAGGATCTCTGATATGTGAAGAAGATTAAGGAAATAATGTGCACAACATATGAAAGGAAAACATGAGGTACAAGGGTAGGAACAAAATGTAGAACTCCAATCCAGATCACCGTCAGTGAGGAACCTACAACCCCATGTGCGACTAACACACTAGAAAGAACACCAGCATTTAGAGAACCAAATTTTAGTGGAAGAAAGAGATAGAGAAACACATACAAGAAAGGAGAAATAATTGGAGGAGCCAGTTCAGGAAGTAACAATCAAATATCTACATTGCACAAAGGTAGTATTTTAACACATTTTAAAATGGAAGTACATGATCCCACGATCAGGTTACCAGAATTTCGGGGATAGGCATTAGAGGAGTGTGAAAATCACTTATTCATATGTGAGAAGATCTAGGAAGCAAATTATATCACAAATGAGGATAAAAAACTCATGAAGTTAGCTATCACGCTAAGAGACCATGCACTGGACTAGTACATGAGCCTAGATGTAAAAAGTCCACTAGGAGTAACAAGGACTATTACAGACATGAAAAAACTATTGATAAATGAATTTTAGAACCCTGAATCAGAGGATCAGTACATGAATGAAATGATTGAAATCATGAAAAAAACGAGTCTGTTTGGGAGATTGATCAGAGGTTTAATTTTCTAAAAGGTAAGTTGAAATATGAAATGACTGATATGCAACATAGGAATATATTTGTGAACTCACTGTTACCACATTTGAAACACCCATTAAGACAATAGAAGTTCCAAACTAAGGAAAAGGATCTTCAAGAATCCTTGCAACTGGAAGAGAACTAATATCAGCAGACAGAGCCAACAATAGAGGATTTGAAGGAATTTGAAGAATCTAACATTTAAAATTAACTAGAATAAGGTTAAAGAGAAAACATAAGTTGTTTGGTGCACCCTATGTACGACAAAAGGACATCATAAGAATGAGTGTCCACCTTTCACATAGTATATGGAGAAAGGGATGCCAAGACCATTGCCAACAGGAGGACCATGGTGCGATATTTGTAGGACACATGGACATGATCCATATCAATTCCCAATGATGAAAAAGTATAAGGAAGTACCCAAAATTTCGTATTGAAATTTTTTCAGGTCAGTGGGTCATGATGATAAGGATTGTAGGACGATGGAGCTGATGAGAGAGAGAACATCATATACTTATTGGGTGCAAGAAGAAATGATGACAGGACAAGATGCACCTTAGTTCAACAAGGTACCACCACCATAAAATAATGTATACTAGCAGTAAAATAATGCACAACCACAATATAACCCCACATAGTATAACCAGGTACCTCAGTACAACGTGCCACAAGGAGATCAAGGTGGATATAGAGGTGGAGGACAAAGTAGGGGAATATTTGGACGAGGAAGAGGACTAGTAGTGTGCCAAAAATTCCCACAACCAGAACATTATGCAAGGGAGTGTCCACTCCCACCAATGACATGTATGTATTTTCGTGCAATAGATCACGACACAGAAGATTGTCCAACACTCTTAGAAAATATCCAAGAAAAAAGGTACCAAAACAACTAGAATGTCCAATGGATTTCTACAAAATCTAGGGAGGAAGGGAGAAACATCAATATAGTCATTCGAGGAGGAGCCAAGATAGAAACTGATGTAGTAAAACAAGACAAAGTACAACACCAATGGGTTAAGAAGAATACTGAGCCACAAAAGCAGTTTGATGCACGAAAATAAAAGGAAACATTAAAGGAGGTCAGACATGAGTTTCTCAAGAAAAAATTTACATCTACATCAGCCGCACAACAAACTCATAACTCACCAATGTACAAGATTCCCTCTTCAATGGACCATACCAGTGAAGCACAACCTTTAGAGAAAGAAATTACCATAAATACATTTTTTCAATCTTGTATTAAGTTATTCAATGACCCATCATTTGTTAAGGTTTTACAAGATATGATAGAAAGATGTAACACCAAGGTGGAAGGAAAGTTAGAAAAGAAAAAAATCAATCATATCCATACAAGAAGAAGGACAAGAAGAGAATTCAGACTGAATGCCAACAATGGGGATTTCAATATGGGATATATCATACTAGACTTAGGCTATAAAGTAAATGTATTACCTAAGAAGACATGGAAGTGTATGGGAGAACCCACACTAGGCTATTCACATGTCCAATTGAAACTAGCAAATCAACACAGAGTATTACCAATTGGAAGGCTTAAAGGTGTGATAATAGATTTTGATGGAGTGCACACTGTGGAAGATTTTGAAGTAATAGAGATAGTAGATGGTACAACACCTTACCCAACATTACTTGGATTGGATTGGGAATTTGATAACCAAGATATAATAAACCCGAAGAAAACAAAAACGAATTTTGAATCAGGTGAATATAGATTCATTGCACCATTAGATCCATCAGAAGGATAAATGTTTGTAGAACCCACTTGTTTGGATCTAGAGGAAATAAACTAGTTGTACAAAACTAATGAGAGAGAAGAGGATTATGTTAACCCAACTGCATATCGGGTACTCAACTGGAGAAGCATTACATCATGTGATTCTTACTCAAACACATGTTTGGAGAATTGGAAATAGAGGTTACATGAAGTTTCCACAAGGAGATGTGAAAGAATAGACCGTGCAGTAAGATGGGTTGGTATGGAGATACGAGAACCTCCTAGTTTTCATGGGTTAAATGAATTAGAGGAAATTTTGACAAAATATGAAGAGGAAGTACTCAAGAATCGGAGGCTCTTATTTGCGCAGTAACATTGTTATTTTCACAGTAACACTTAGATAAGTTCAAGGAACAATGGAGGATGACACCACTAGAGGAATGGCTTCATCACTTTATCCACACATTGGAAGGAATCCTAGGGAACTTGTATATAGACTAGGAGATGCGTAAAGGCACTACAAAATGGACAGGCTTATAAAAGAATTTTGTAGTAATCTTGTCATTTGAACATGAGAACCCCAACATTGCCTCAATGTTGAAGTTGATATAGGGAATGATATTTATGGATGAAACAAAAGGTGAAATCATGACAGAATGTCAACAACAAAACAAACAAACAGTCAAAGAGTTACTCTCATGATATCATGTTGAAGAGGAAGCACTAGATGAAGATAATTCGTGCAACATTCAGATTACATAGATTGAAGGAGAAAGATAGGTGGAAGGTCCATCTCTGGAGTCAGAAGTATTTGTTGCACCAATCAAAGTTAATAAATTCAACGTTGGGACCAATGAAAATCCTAAAATGGCAAGTATTGGAGACTATTTGGATGAGAAAACAATAGAAAGAATAACAGTTTTACTGCGCAAATACAGTGAGTTGTTTCCAACAACCCTTATAGAGATGAAAGGAATAAAACGAGAGTTAGGTGAGATGAAGATACCCCTCAAACCTGAGGCTAGACCCATTAGGAAAAGACCCTACAGACTGAATACAATGTATAAGCAGAAAGTGAAAGGAGAAATTGACAGAATGTTGCAAGTTGGGATCATAGAACCAGTAGAGGAATCTGAATGGATCAGTCCTATGGTGGTCGAAGAAAAAAAAAGGGGGGGGATATGATTTGTGTAGATCTGAGGAAAATTAATAATGGTTACTTACATGACCCTTTCCCTACACCTTTTACAGATGAGGTCTTAGATAATGTCGGAGGCCATGAAGCATATTCATTTACATATGGATTATCAGGTTACCATCATATCAAAATAGCTCCAGAAGAAAGGTATAAGAATACTTTTTCTACAGAATGGGGATCCTACCAATATACAATCATGCCATTTGGGATGAAAAATGAACCAACCATATTTTCAAGAGTAGTCATAGATTCTTTTAAGAAAATCATACATCAATTTCTAGAAGTATATCTGGATGACTGGAATGTATATAATTTGTTAAAGAACCATGTGGAAGTGTTAACACTAATGTTGGAAAGATGCAGGAAATGTCAAATATCATTGAATATCAAGAAGTGCATTTTTGAGACACCTTTTAGAATATTGTTGGGACATATAGTGTGTAAACAAGGTTTACTAGTAGATCCTGCTAAGATTACATTCATTGTAAATTTACCACCACCAAAGTCAGTGTGCCAGTTAAGAGCAACATTGGGACATAAAGGCTATTACAGGAAATTTATAAAGGGGTATGCGTAGATTACTGCACCAATGGAAAAACTGTTAAATAAGGACACCAGATTTCAGTGGAATGAGGAATGTCAGTAAGGATTGGACACTTTAAAAACAAATATGGTAACATAACCTATACTAGTATTTCCATATTGGGAAAAGACATTTCATGTGCATGTAAATGCATTAGCCATAACACTTGGAGTAATTCTGGCGCATCCAGGAGAAAAGGGACTTAGACCATCCTATAACTTTTTCAAGTAGAAATTTGTTAGAATCATAGCAAAATTACAACACCACAGAAAGAGAAGGCCTAGCCATGGTATATGCACTTCAGAAATTTAGGCACTATTTACTGGGTAAACACTTTAAAATGTTCATAGACCATTCTACCCTCTAATATTTAGTCAACAATCCATTTTTGGGGGGAAGGATATATATATGGCTATTGTTATTCCAAGAATTTGATTTTGAAGTGATTGTCAAACCAAGGAAGTTGAATGTAGGATCTGATCACCTCTCAAGGGTAACTAATGGAGAAGAACCTACTAACTTAGAAGACAACTTCCTTGATGCACAACTATTTGCATTACAGGTAGCTGATGAATATTTCGTTGATATTATTGAATACTTAAGTATAGGGGTTGTGCCATAAGAGATTAGCACTACACAGAAAGAAAATATGGTAGTGAGTTGTAGAATATCAACTTATTGCAGGACATTTATACAAAATGGGTGCATATATAATTTTGAGAAGGTGTTTATTGGAACATGAAAGGCCCATATTTTAGTAGAATCTCATGAAGGTATAGTTGGAGGACACTATGCAGAAAAACTATTGCACAGAAGGTATTGTGCACATGCCTGTGGTCGCCAATAATCCATAAATATGCAAAGGAATATTTCCATAAATGTGATGTCTGTAAGAGGATTGGAAAACCCAACAGAAGGGATGAGATACCTCTAAGACCACAAGTGACTCTATAGGAATTTGAAAAATGGGTAATAGACTTTGTGGGACATATTAAACCACAAAAAAAGGTCAGGAGATAGGTATATTATTACTACGACTGAATACTTAACAAGATGGGCACTGGGCAGAAGCAACACCAACCAATAATTGTAGCACATAAACAAAAACACACTTCTTTTTTGAGCAATTGATCACCATATTTGGATGTCCCAGGATTCTGATGAATGACTAGAGAACTCATTTTATCATTGCTACCATCAGATCCATGATTGAGGAGTTTGAATTCTATCACCAAAAGAGTACACCATATAATCCTCAGGAAAATGGAACAATAGAAGATTTCAATAAGATCTTGGAAAATGCTCTGACTAAAATTTGCAATGTCAACAGGGATGACTGGGACTTGAAGATACTCATAGCACTATGGGAATATAGGACCACATGTAATAAGTTGAGAATACATACACCATTTAGATTGGTATATGGGAAGGAAGCAGTGGTTCCATTGGAACTTCAAGTACCCAGTCTGCATGTAGCAACAATTACCAACATGACCAAAAGAGGCACAGTACAGGAAAGGTTAAGTCAAGTAATGGAAATGGAAGAGGATAGGATTCTGGAAGGATTTTAATAGGAAGTACAGATATAAAGAGACAAATCCTAACATGACAGACATTAAAAAGAAGAGTTTTAAGCAGGGAGACCTAGTCTTTCTCTATGACAACAAGTTTTTCCAACACCATGGGAAGTTAAGAATGCATTGGATAGGGCCATATGAAGTAAAGGTTGTCACAAATGGGGGATATGTACAAATAAAAGACTTGAGAGGAACATAACTGAAGTGAATGATCAACGATATTCGACTGAAACTATATAAGGATAGTCGACCTACTAATCCTTAAAAGGTAGAACGCAATGATAAAGGAATGTATATAGTGTACTATAGTATATATTAGGAAATAAAACTCATAAAAAGGAAGAGACAAGTAGAAAAAGGAGAAAAAGGAAGAAAAAAGTAGAAAAGAAAGAAAATACAAAATATAAGGAAATATCGCACGCAACAGATAGTGGAATTAACGCGAAAAAGACAAAAAGTGACCACATGCAACATATGGTTGACAGGAAGAAAACACTGCGCACTAAGGAAAAATTCACGATGGAAACATATGACGCACTAGAAAAGGGGCCAACAATCAGAAAAGTAAAAATCCACCCGTCGGGGTAAAAAGGTGCGAATTAGGCATTTGTGAAATTGAACGAAGTGTACTCAACAAGATTCAATGCATTAGTAACAACCAAAGAATATTTTTCGATAATATTCAAGGAATTTATGACGCCCTCTATATAAAGTGAAAACGTGGGCCAAACAATACTTATTGTGGATTTGCAAACCCACGAAGCTAAGGATAATGAAGACAAAAGGTGAATAGATGAGGTCGGAGATCTTAGAAGCTGAAGCTCAATCATGGAACCAAGAACTACCCAAGATGGAAAATCCAAAGGTCAGTGCACAAATACAAACAACACAATAAACACGCAGGATCCATAGCTCACCGCAGAAAACCATAGAGGTAGAGGAGGAATTTACACAGAGAGATGGAATTGTCGATGTCGATGCAATTTCCTCACTGCAGGCTGAACCAGTGAGTGCCACACTAGTCGAGAAAGAAGAGCAGGCCCCAATGACAACTGGGATGGATATCGACTCAAACTACAGTGTGTCGGGACATGAACCTTCAAATATAGGCAACCCACCACAACCTTCCAGGCCCGCATCATTCCACAAAATGAATGGTGGGGACAATGACAAGATAGAATCTGACAGGCCAAGACCACAACTTTTGGTGGGGTCCACGCAATAGGAGGAGGTACAGATTAAAGATATCGCAAGGAATCAAGAGTCAGGCAGGGAAGACATAGAAACATAAGTTGGGACCTCTAGCACACTGATAAAGAGAAAGGTAAAACAACCCATCATGTGGTCCCCACGCAAGCAACCTGATGCCTCGATCATCTTACCGTGAATTCCAAAGGGGGTGCAGGACATAAAAAACTTACTAGGTTGTGTCGAAATTTTGTGGTATGCACACAATGATGTGTCTGACACCAGAAAATTCCCAAAATTTTCACAACAGGTGTACATTGGGAGACTGGGCACAGGGTCATTCAAAGAGACAATGTTGCAGCCAAAAAAATGGGAAACAGATTTGGAAAACAAAAGAATTCTCAATTTGCTAGAAATTCCCCACTTCGGAAGAGGAAAAGATGTCAACAAATGTGTCAAGCAGTTTATGGCAGTCCCCCATGGATATTTTTTGTGGTTAAAAGAACCAATCTTGATAGACGTATATCTAACTTCATTCATCACAGGCCTGCCATCAAATGGTGAGAAGTCCATGCAGTACCTGGATGACAAAGCCAAGGAAAATGATCTCGAAGAGGAGATGAATAAAACATATGGGATTGAAAGAGGCTCGTACAGAATAATAATGAAATGGATTAGTGACAAAGCCACCAAGATTGAAACCAAGCTAATGGCATGGAAGCTACTTCACAAATTCTACAAGGAGGAGGTCCCTACAGGGGTTGTCGCAACAACTGTGTAGTGCACAAATGACACCATGCTTAGTTGGGCTCCATACTTACTAAAATTGTTCCTAGACAACTGCAAGGATGCATAGGACTTGGGGACAAAGTTCCACTACTCCTGGTTGATTATTTTGATAACACTAATTGGCTAGAAAGAGCTTCCCTACTCGTACTTATGTGACAAAGTAGGATGTTGTCACACAGAACGGTACACAACAATGGGAAGCACTTCCAACCCCAAGTAAAGAAGTGGAAATGTTAGCACCTTTTCTTGGTATCTTAGCGGCATACAAGAAAACATATCCAACACTTCGAGGATAACTTTGAAAGTGGTTGCATAGTATCAAGGGGTAGCCAAATTTAGGGCTACACGAAACAACATGTGGATCCAAGTGTGCAGGGATCCAGAGAAGGAATGGATTCAACTTCGTTTATGAATTAATGTACAGGAAGTTGAAATGGAGATGAGATACTGGCATGATGACAAGAAAATACTAGTCATCACTAAGGGGATGACCAAGGGGAAAGAGCTAGAAGAATGATCATCTAATATATCTGCAGGAGGCAGTGAAATAGCCAAGAAATGAACACAAGAAGGGAATCCAATTCAAAATAAAGCGATGTAGAAGAAGGGAATCGCTCCAAAGAAGGATGCATAGATAGGAAAGAAAGACAATTCCCCAACGCATGAAGAACAAGGAAGGGGGAAACAATGATGTAGGAAACCCCATCAATAACCACTCCAAAAGAGATAGGTCCACCCAAGCAACCAATCATACACACAGGTGGGTCATGCAAGAAGACCAAAGCCCATAATAAAATCCCAGAATATGAAATTACCAGGGATGATGTCAATATTGTAGTAGAGAGGGTACAAGATCACGCAACTGATGAGTTTGAAGAGGCTGAGAACCAAAGAGGAAACATAAGAAATGTGTTTTCCAAAATTAAGAAGGTCTTGTAAATTATACAAGAAGCACAGAGGAAAGAAAGGGGAATATATTCGATCCTTCGAGCAACAGAAGTCGAGGACAAGAGTGCATAAAACACAAAAGATGCCATACAGACTGTAGCGGAATAAAGTTTGAGATTCTAGATAACAATAGACATGTTGTAGGTTGACAAGGCCATATCTCTGACACCACTCAAAGACTTGATGTAGGTACAGTTGGTACTAGCTCAAATAGAAAAAAATGAATTTTATAGACTGTAAGTCAGTGTCACGAAAGAAGTGCAATCATGATCTATAAAAGACGCGAAGGAATTGAAAACAACCAGAAATGGAAAGGAGGCACTAGAACTGGTGGTAGAGCATGCAAATATGGAGACACAAGAGAATAAGCAATGTGCAGATAAGCTAGAGAAGAATATGAAAGAAGTCTTCACAATAATTCTAGACAACGCGCATGAAGCCATGAGAAATCCATAAGAAAAAATTAAAATCATTACGTAAATGCCCAAAAACTATAAAAATGAGATTGAGGATCTTAAATAAAAATTAACACCCACCACCCCTCCTAAATTCACAACCAAAAGGGAACAACATGAAACTTTACAATTGGAAATAATGGAGAATGAAGCTAAAAAGATCACACAATGTTTTGAGAGGACCACACAGCTATGGACGACATTGGAGGAATATGATAAGGTCCAACAATTATACCAACAAGAGGAGGAAATCAACACTACAATCTAGGAGCTGAAACAACGTCAAAAGTCCATGAGCATCATAGAGAGGTTGAAGGGTGCACAGGATATGGAGACCCTGCAAACAGAATTGAAGAGTGTGCAAAATAACAAGCAAGATAGGAAAGCCTAGTTAGAACCTCTCCAGGAGAAAGCAACACAAATGATTGTGGAAATGGAGGAGGAGAATACAATAATGGCATAGAATCACGCTGAGAGTGCAGAATACCTCAAGGAATATATCACAACGTAGAGGGTATAAGAGCTTACAGGAAAATATGTGCATGTGAGAGAGAAAGGGGAAGAACTAGAAGGAACATTTCATAGCTTGGAAAAGGTTGTTTAGGGAACACGCATCACCTGAGTGGCTCAGGATGATCCACATGTCAGTGTTTCAAAACTATTGGTCATAGGCCAATTTTGAAGAGAGACCTATTCTTGGAAAGGAAGAATTAATTTTGGAGCACGTGCAACAGATCACAAGAAAGCATCATGCAGAAAAAGAAGGAAAAATGACATGCAAGAGGAAAAACCACGTGGCGAATAGGAAGACGAGCCTAACCATATTAGGGTTATGGTTTTTGATAAGGATTTTAACGACTATAAGATTGAAAAATAGCATAAATAAGAACCTAGGAGGTCTAGGTTGGGATTTTGTTCAGTTATTATTGGTGAAGTGGATAAAGATTGCTGATAATTGTTGTTGAAAGTTGTTGATTTGCAGAAGAGTTGAATAAGCTATATTTTGAGGGTTAGATCATAGGTTGAGGAGCCTAGTGTGATCTAGTCCGCCTCACAGAGATTCCTTAACCTCATCGTGATTGTATGATTGAATATGTAATGTGTGCAAAACCAGATTTTGCAGTAGACTAAATAAAATAGTAGAGAATCCAAATCTTTGTGGATATAGCCGAGGAGGGGGTGAACCATGGTAAAACTTGTGTTCTATGTGATTTTTCTTGAATTCTTTACTTTATTTTAATGGCTATCTTATGAATGAATGATTAACTAGATGTATTAGCATGCATGCATAAGGCTAAACAATGAATGAATGAATTTGAGAAATACTTTAATGAAGAACAAGTTTAAGGCATAAAGAACGATATAATACACTCCCAGATCCCCACTCATTCCTAGACTACAAACACTTGGGTATTGCAATCACCCATAGATACATATCAAGTGAGACTATGTTGTGCACTTTGTGTGCAATGTTTCCTTTTGGTTTACCAGAAGGGATGATAGTTTTAGAGGTTTTTGTTGGAAACATGTTCATATCTGAACCCGAGTCAGCCCTAGAAGAAGAGAAAGAGAGAGATCCAACCAACAATGAGTATAGAAAGGAAGAGGTAAATCAAGAATGCATATGGAATGGTGGTTGGAATCATGAGGGTTTGTCAAAAAGGATATTGATATGCATCCTTTCCCATGCTAACTTTGTGAAATAGAGAAAAAACCATACAGATAAGTATTAGTTTTTATTGTGCACCTATTTTTAAATAAAGTTTGTATTGTAGAGTTGACATCTCCTATGAATAAGATAATTGTTGTATTATAATGACTATAACATGTATATTGTTTTGATGGTTTCTATAGGAATAGTTGAATCATGGAATGATAAATTGAGTACTGAGAAATAAGACCACTAAAAGGAAGAAGAGATCAAGAGAAAATGCATGGAATAAGTAAATTCTAGTGGACCTTTGAACCTCTAAAGAATAAAAGTGTAGATGAAATATGAAAATAAAGAGGCATACCTACAACTATTTTGAAAAGTTTGGAGATTCCATTGTCACAACTAAATTTCTTGGAGCCACATCTTTCAGATTTCTTGTTTGACCTTGTGTTGGATCCCTAAAGGGAAGTGGTACAAATTGAGGAACTAAGATGTAGATAAAGGGGTATAATTCCTTAGGTTGTGCATGTTGAGGGGAATGAGATCCATTTGGTTGGAATTGTTGTGGGAATCAATAAATCGTGAAAGTTGTCATGGCTGGAGTTCCTGGAGCTTCAACTTTGAGACTTCCTAGCCGGGTTGTACTGGATCCCTCGAGGTCAAAAACTCCAAAAGTCCAAAAGCAATAATCACACTTTTGTAAACCAATAATAGAACTTCTGGAAACTAATAATCACACTTTTGAAAACTGATAATCACACTTTTGAAGAAGAATAATCACACTTTTGGAACATGGTTTCAGTCTAGATTTTCACTAGGGAATCTAAATTTAATGAAATGTTTTTTTTCATGAAATTCAAACAACTATCACTAAAATGGATGTTGAGGGAAGATTAAAGACACAAATGATGTTTTGAATATGGATATGGATTCTACATGAAACAACACTTTATTGTACTACATTTTTTACCTTAAGGACTACTCATCAATTAATGTGATTTTTTTTATTGAAAAGTATGACCAAATAAAAATTTCATGCCATGCATGAATGCGTTTTATTCATTTATTGATTGATACTATAGAATGCAATCCCTTGCCACCATAAAATGTATCATAAATTATTTCCATAGCTATTCAACTTGAAGAACAAAGACAAATGAAGTTGCATAAAAGATGGTTTAAATATATATTTCTCGTGGATATTAGGTAAAAGAACAAGATAGGGTTTTGAAAGTTTTTGGAGAGTAAAAGAAAAAGTCTTTAAAAGATAAAGAATGACATTGAAAAGCACAAACAACAGTTTGAGTAAAAAAAGGACATGTGTATAGTCAAAAGGAATCTCTCGCGAAGAGGAGATGAATCACCCAATTGTAATGTTGATGAGTGCTCAACAAATGATAAACCTTTTTCTTATGAACTTTGAGGTTGTTAAATTATGCAGTATTTACTGGTAGAGTTCCAAATTTTTACATGGTTCTATTTTGTGAGAGAATGGTTCACAAGAATTTGTTTCATGTAATGTTATTGTTAATACTTAAACATGAAACATATAAGTGGTGTTCTTAGATCCTTGTCTTGATCATCAAAATATTTACATTGTTTTTGGAAATGATTCAAGGATCATTTATAAATAATGTTGTGTTTATGCATATGGTCTTTGTAAATGAAAACAATAAACTTTCTTTACACCATCTGTACTTATTTGAATTAAAATCCCAGTTTTATTCTAGTTGTTCAGATTCAACTTGCAAGTATGGGATTCCAGTAAATTTATTAAAATAGTGTTTAATACTAGATATAATTTGAATGTGAATATTTCATTAAGTGATGAAGTGATGTTTGTTTTGTGGAGAATGATGGAAAAAATTCATTCACTTGGATGGGATTCTAGCATGTAACAATAATTCATTTCATTTAACCTTCAATTTGGGCATAAATGTCAGCATCTACTATGAACAAAATTAAATCTAGATCTATGTGTAAATCATGTTAACTCCATCGGACACAGAATTAAATGATAAAAAAAATTACACTTCAAAAAGAAATTTGATCTCTCTTTGTACTTAAGAAATCAAAGTTTAAGATGGAGTCATACTCGAATATCTATGTCATACTCAATTCTAGAGCACCTCACTACTCTTGGTGCAAAAATATAGTTATTTTTTGAAGAGAGAAATCATTGTCCATCCCATATAGTATTTGATTGTTAGTTAAAAATTCCTATAGTAAAACACTATCTTGGATAAGAATATTTGAAAGTAAAAAGGTTGTTATTTATAAGACTACTAGATCCCAACATATATGAATTTGCATCATCAAGAATTGTTTCACACATTAAAAAATAAATAAAGTTAATCCATTATATTTTATTTTTTTATTGATGGTAAGTATAAATCCATTTCAACTTTGGATCTAATAAAAAAAAGTAGAATTATAAAAATAAAATAAGATCTAGATTAAGAATTTTTTTTATGTATATTTATTTTATTATTAAGTTTTATAATTATAGTATTCTATTTATTTTAGATTTTTTAATTAAGATATGACATTTTTGTATTTTTTAATTATGGTATATTATATATATTTTTTATTATGATATGTTTTCTTTAACTTTTTAGATTTTATTATAAAGGTATGTTTTCTTTAATTTTTTTTTTAAGGGATTTAAATTTTC
>JZKD02S1886885.1:385392-402207 GCA_000966675.3 Picea glauca | reverse complement strand
AATAAAATAAGATATAGATTAAGAATATATTTATTTTATTATTGAGTTTCATAATTATAGTTTTCTATTTATTTTAGATTTTTTAATTAAGATATGACATTTTGTATTTTTTAATTATGGTATATTAATTTTTTTTTTAATTATGATATGTTTTTTCTAACTTTTTAGATTTTATTATAAAGGTATGTTTTCTTTAATTTTTTTTTAAGGATTTAAATTTTCTTTTAATTCTATTTATTATAGTTGTATACTTCTTGTTACTATGGATGTGACAAATTCCTTATTCAAGTTATCAAGGTTATATATTTTATTGCACGTTGCTAGTGTGGATGCACAACGCTTTCATAATTTGGTTCTAGAAAAAGCTTTGTTGGTTGCAATATAGTTGACAATGCAAGCCAATATGAATACGTGGATCCCATCCAATCTAGTCCGTGGATTGTTTGTGGAATTTGCTTTGAGTCCAATCTGAGCAATTAAGATTGGATAGCAGTGCTATATCAGTGGTTCGGTTTTTCCTATCAGACAGATATATACCATATTGAAGGTGGAAGATTGTAAGTATACGTTTAAAAAAAATAAAAATTAAACATTAATAAAAGATACAAGATACATACATTGTTGCCATAAATTACATTAGATAGTCATGTGCTTCTATGTTCATGTATGTTAGCTTGGACTTCACATCATGGCACAAAGCCTAAGGAAGGTGCCCTCTATATTATGTCTTGGAAGAGGAATTGACATAATGGGTAGAAGAATTAATAGAGATCAATATTTCTATTCGAATTTTGTAGTGGAGGTGTGTTTTTTAAGGATTTTTTAAATGTTTTTTAATATTTATTATTAGTCTTGAAGATAAGATGAATATTTATTAATATTTAAAAATAAAACAGTAAAGATTTATAATTTTTATATTCAATATATTTTAAATTTATATGAATTTATACTAATAATATTTACATATGTACTCTTTAAATTTTAAATTAAGATGAATTTATACTAATAATATCTATATATGTCTTTCTTTTTAAATTTTAAATTGAAATGAATTTATACTAATAATATTTACATGTCTTTCTCTTCATTAATAATATCTACATATATCTTTCTCTTCAGTGTGCTCATTCCAATCTTATTACTAAATTTTTTCTCCCCAAATATTAAAACCCAAATTTGGGATTTCCGTATATTCCATCCTTTTGGTCTATCCCCCTCAACACTTTGCAAATATCTAGTGCTATGATTTTAGATGTCAAAGTCGTGAATATATTAGGTATAGAGAGGGATTAAAAAAAAAAAAATTTAAATCTTTTATTACTTAAAATGAATTCATATATTGATTATTTTTTTATGGTTGATTTTATATAGATCAATTTTCTAAATTATATTTTATTAATGTTATCTTACATTACACATATCAATTAGTTGTATATAGATCAATTTTCTAAATTTTATTTTATTAATGTTATCTTACATTACACATCTCAATTAGTTGTAGAATGTGTCTATTTACAATTACAGTCCTTTACATATTTTATGTTTCTTACTTGATGGAATATATTACCAAGTTTTTTGACATTCACATGCACTTATTACCAAATTATTTGATCTCTAATGTCCAAAGAAGTGTTTGTTGGTTCTTGGTACTACTTCATCCCCTCATCATTTATGTGCTCATGATTTGTACGACTTTGAGAAATGAATGGATGAAGACTCCGTTGTTACCCGGAACTTTAGATCCTTACTTTCCTTCACCTTATATGTTGACCTACTCTACCTACTACCCACCTGAACAACCTTTCATTAACTCACCTTCCAGTTACTTGCTCCTGTCTCTGCACAGCTACTGGTTATCACACATAGGTTTCGATCTCTTAGCGTTCTAGTTCATTTTGGATTATAATCCCATCCTTCCCTGCACCAAGAGGAGGATCATAATTATGGTCAACATCACGATGACGATCAACACAATTATGTATTTTTATTTTTATTATAATTTTAAAGGTGTTGGGAGTGAATATGTCCTATTTTTGAATTAAAAACCATGATTTGATACCCAAAAATCTAATGTAATCAACCCCCAGTTGGGTCACGTCACTACTAAAATGAACCAATAAAAATTTATGATACTTACTTTAAATGTAGAAATAACCAACAACATGATATTCATACACATGCAACTGCCTATGTTGCTTAAAAAAGTAAATACAACTACTTAGTTGTGCATAACAACAACTAAATAATGTATAGTAACATTCAACCAAATAAACATGGATTTAAATGCATCATTCTACTCCTAGTAAGCAATAATAAGAAAATATAGTTCAGAGTACATTGCAGAATAGATATATTAGCATTAGACATGCATAAGCACAACAAATAACAAAATTCATCTTATAATATGTGCAACCTGCTGTAGAGGAAAGACGTTCCTCCCAATTGTAGCTTTGTTGCTCAAATTCTCAACAACAAGAGACCCTCGAGTTGGGGCTATGAATCCACAAGTGATGGCAGTCCCTAAGGTTGTCTAATGTTCCCCTCTCAATAGTCAAACTTACAGCTAATTCCAGTCCACCAACTCTCTTCCCCTCAACCTGGACAACCCAAGGGATGGATTTCCCCTTCACTGCTCACAGTCCCTTATGCATTTTCACTCCCCTCTAAGGCTTCTAGTACAGGTTGGATAGGAATTGTACTTGCTAGGACCTCACGAATTCTATAGTTGTAACATGAATTCGCCCAACAACAAAACACATGACTCCTTGGACGAGTTTCAAATAGAAATTCACTCACAATCCTACAGCCTCTTTCTCCATGAAATTCCAATGCCAAACAACTTCCAAATGTGCCCACAATAGGGACCTTCAAGCTTGATCACTCAGTTATTGGCTAGAAAATTCCATGTAAAACTACTCTTCATGCCAAAAATGTGAATGCATAATTCTGGTCTCTTACCCTTACGAATTTCCTCCCTTTCTCTTACTTGATTGACTTGCACTCTTCCCCAAGTTAGTTGTACTCAGACCCCATGCTCTCAAAAACTATGGGATGTGACTCTCACACCCACCCTCTTACATGAATTCAATGATTGGGCTCTAGAACACTCAACAACTAATGGAAGGTTCATGGTAAGGATAAGTTAGAAAGAAATAAAAAATGAGTTTTGGTTTAATAGACATGTGTAAAATATCTCCCTTGGAGCCTTTCCCTCTCTTGTGAACTTCTTAGCCCCAAAATATTCACCTATGTCCATCTGCAGCTAACGATACATTTTATTCATTATATTCAATTTACATCATTTACATATTACATCGCTTTGTCTCTCGACCACATACTACATTTACAATATACATAACTCGACTCTCGTCCATGTACTAAATCTACAATATGCATCTCTAGTTTGGGGGTTGAAAACAAGGATGTTACATTCCCCTCCCCTTGCAAACTGCATTGTCCTCACTGCACATAACCATACAGTTTACCCATTGACATTTATAAAAACATTACATCAAAATACTAGATAATTATTGTAAGGTACCAGATCTATTGTAATAGATGAAAACATAAATATTGGAGAGAATAACATTGAAACAACACAATAGATAAAACCGCAACACCAGAATAATACCTTTTTTGATAGGAAACAATGTTCACTTGCCTCTTCGAGGGGGAAACCTCCAACAGAGTAATGCTCTATTACAATAATTCTCGAAAAAAAATTCTCATACCCTCTACTCCTATTTAAACTAAATATATATATCCAAGAGAATAATCTAGAGGAAGATGCTTCTAGAAGAAGAAGCTTCTATTAGGTCTTTTTACTTTTGACTTATTCTTCCTTATTTCTAGGCCTTATTAATATTGTCCTTTATTACATGGAAACATATTATTCTACCTACGTGAGGTGTTAGGGACATTAGGTCCATAACATGCCCTCCCCCTTAAAAACAACCTTGTCCTCAAGGATTGAGATGAGGAAATTGTTGCAGAATGGTAGTTGGCTCCCAAGTGGCATATGTTCGAGTTGTATCTTTCCACTGGACTAATACTTCCTTGATGGTGAATTGATGAAGACGACACTCACATTGTTCCAAAAATTCTTGAGGCTGCAACAATATGGAGCCTTATTCATCCAACTTGGGAAGGTTGGTTTGAGTTTATCACTTAGTTACAATCACCTTCTTTAAGCATGATACATGAAAAACAGGATGAAGCTTAGAATGACTGGGAAAAGATAACTGATAGGCCACCTGTCCCACATGCTTGAGAATTGTATAAGGACCATTAAATTTGGGCATCAGTTTCTGACAATGATCGACCTTGAGTGAAGTTTTCTTATAAGGTTTCAATCGAGGAGACATCTAGCCTCCTTCAACAAATTGGTGTTCATAGCAACCTTGATTTGATTGTTACTTCATGTGATTCTAAGACATAACCAAATTCTCTTTGAGGGTACAAAGAATAGCCTCTTGAATTGTAATCATTTGGTCAACCTCCTGGACCTTCAAGACATCTAGCATGTATGAGAGAAATTATGGTGGATTTTGTCCATATACTGCTTCAAAAAGGGTCATGCGAGTAGTTGTATGGTAAGAAGTGTTGTACCACCATTTAGCTAGTGGTAACCATTGAGCCCACTGATGTTTCCTTTCAAATGAAAAACACCTCAAATATTTTTCCAAACACTTGTTGACAACTTTAGTTTTACCATCGGTCTGGGGATGATAGGATGTGTTGAGATGCAATTGGGTGTCCTATAGCTTAAACAATTCTTGCAAAAAATTACTAGTGAAAGTGGGATCTAGATCAGAAACAATAGAATGTGGTATGCCATGAATCTTGAAGACATGATCCATTAAAATTTGATCCACAGTGGAGGCACTAAATGGGTGTTGTAGAGCACAAAAACGAGCATACTTGGAAAGACGATCAACGAACACCATGATGACTAATTTATTGCCTAATTTAGGTAATCCCACAATAAAATCCATAGAGATATCCCTCCGAATAAAGGGTGGAATAGGAAGTTGTTGTGGTGTGCCAGGAGCTTTGACCGTTTTTCCCTTATTGTGTTGAAAAACATCACATTCTCCCACAAAAGTGTGAACATCCTATTTTATACCAACCCAGAAAAAGGAATGTTTGACCCAGTCATAGGTTTTGGTAAACCCTTAGTGCCCAATTGTGGGTGTAGAATGAAGCTCAGAAAGCACTGTGGATTTAAGTTGTGACTATTTACTTAAATACAAACAACCTTTGTAGCGAAGCTCATCACTGTTCCAAGAGTACCCCATGGAAATCGGAGAATTGGCTTGCAATTTTTGGATCAAATGAATTTTGTTTGGATCTTATAGCCATTCCTGGCGAACAACTTGGAGCCAATATGGTACAATGAAGGAGAGGTAAAAAAGGGACCCTTCAAGTTCATATTTTCTTGAAATAACATCAACAAACACAATTGCTTTTCTTTTCTTGTAAATGATCTCATAATCATATCCAAAGAGCTTAGTCAACCATTTTTGTTTCTCTAGGGTGGAAGGGAATTGCTCCAGAAAATACTTGAGACTTTGATGATATGTCTTAATTTGGAAGAGTTTCCCCAATAGATAAGGGTGCTAGAGATCCACTACATGAATAATAGCCAACATTTCCTTTTCATAGATTGATTGGCCCAAATGTCGCTTTGCAGTTGTTTTCTGGTAAAGGCCAATGGTCAACCATCTTACATAAGGATTTCTCCAATTCCTCTCCTGGAAGCATCACATTCCAGGACAACGGTCTTTGTGAAATCAATAAGGGATAGGACTAGAGTGGTACACATATCCTCCTTCAAGGATTGAAATGCTTGATCAACTGTGGGAGTCCAATTGAAAGAATTATTTTTAAGGAGAGCAGTGAGAGGCGCCGCAATCTTTCCATAATTATTAACAAAATTGTGATAATAGCCTATTAATAATAGAAAAACACACAATATTTTGATAGTATTGGGGGGAGGCCAATCCTGTATAGATTCAATCTTCTTAGGATCCACCTTGACACCTTCCTTTCCAACAATATGACCCAAGTTCTCAACTTTTGAGCCTCCAAAAGCACATTTAGATTGTTTGTGGTAAAGTTGGTGTTGAGAGAGTATATGTAGAACTAGATCCACATAAGCAAGATGTGTTGTCCAAGTTTTACTATAGATGAGAATTTCATCAAAGAAAACTAAGACAAAATGACGGAGAAAAGGATGGAAGACATGATTCATGAGGTTTTTGAAAGTGGAGGGAGCATTACACAAGACAAAGGGAATAAACAAAAACTCATAGTGTCCCTCATGAATTCAAAATGCATTCTTAGGAATGTATGCATCTTTCATATGTATCTGGTGGTAGCCAAAACGAAGATTAATTTTAGTAAAAAAATGGGCACCACTCAATTCATCCAAGAGATCATCAATGACAGGAATGTGAAATTTGTCTTTGATGGTGATTTTTTTGAGGGTGCGAACATCAGGACACATGTGCCAAGATCCTTCTTTCTCAATTACCATGATGATAGGAGAATAATAATGTCATGTACTAGGACGAATAATGCCTTTAGTGAGAAATTCTTGAACAATTTTCTCAATGTCATTTTTTCAGGGAAAATGAATGAAGATAGGAATGAACATTGGGAGGAAGGATGTTGAGGAAAAGGGGAATTGAATGATCATGGACACCACATGGAGGAAGGACTTGGGGAGTGGAAAAAACATATTGATGTTTGGAGAGAATGGATTGGAGGTTTGGCAATAAAGACGGTGTCTCGATGGTGTGAATGGAATGGAGTTGTGCAATAATGTTGGAATGACCTTTTTTGAGGAAATTTTCCATGCAATGAGAACTGATGATCTAAGGGGAACCTGTTGTGATGCCTTGGAACTTACACTTTTGGCCTTCCTGGTTGAATTACATGGTTAATTCCTTAAAATATATGAGAATGGGACCCTGAGTCCTTAGCCATTCGACACCCAACACAATGTCAAAACCACCCATGTTGATAGCAAACATATGAGATTTCATTTGGTACTGACCAATTTGGAGATGTAAATTTTCACAACACCCTCCACATTTCATGGACCCTCCATTGACAATCTTGATTTGAAAATTATTGACTGCACATATATAGCAATTAGTTTCTTAGGAAATGCGGCGATGAACACAATTATGGGTGGTTCCACTTTAAACAAGGATGGTGATCTTCCTATGCTTAATGTTATTAATTAGCTTGAGGGTTTGGGGAGCAGAGAAGCCAGTGAGAGAATTCAGGAAAATTACCATCTTAGGTGAATCGACCACAGGGGGAGCCTCGACATATTTTTCAGAAACATCCTTAGAGATGGCCATAAAATTCTTTTGTTCCTTACACTTGTTCCCAGAAAAATATTCTTCATCACAATTATAACAAAGGACCTTGAGTTGGTGTTTAGCCATTTACTCCTTGGTCAATTTCTATATCTTTAGTGGACTGGAAGGAGGAGTGGTAGTGACTAGTTTAGGGCAAGGAATAAAGGAGGGTTTTCTGGTTTGAGAAGAGACAACCTCTTGTGCTTCCTTATCTCTTTCAATATCTTCCACCCAAATATGAGGTCGATCCATGAGGACATGGACATGGATCATATCCTTGACGCCACTGATTAAACATTCTCGAAAAAAATCACCAGATATGCCCTCTATGCAGAAATCCAATCACTCAAAAGTAGCCATAAAGTCTTCCACTGTGCCAGATTGTTTCAAATTTGTCAAACAACCTAAATGGTTGGTGTTGCTGTCAAATCATTCATAAATCTCTGCAACAAATTATGTCCAAGCAACATACCCTTGGAAGAATGTTTTTCTCCATTTCCACCAAAGCCAACGTTCCTGATCTAGATGGAGAACACCATACTGGAGTTTTTCCAACTCATCTATAATGTCATACAAATATAAATAATTTTCCATTTGAGTTACCTAGTGGATGGGATCGAAGCCATTAAATTTTTTCACATCCACACACAGAAGGCATAGGTCGCCCTGAAAGTGAGGGGGTATGAAAATTATGGGAATTGGAGGAAGTTTCAGCTTCTGGTTGAAAAGGTGGTTCAAAGGGGGTAAGGTATGCATGGATATTTATCTTGGCACAGATCATGTCAGTGAAGGATGCAATATGGGTAGCGAGGTCTTATTTGATGGTTTCCATTTTTGCATCTATGGAGGAATGCATGTTTTTATTGATGGTGGAAATATTAGCACTGAGTTGTCACACTTCCTGCTGGGTTTATATGAAAGTAGAGGACAAGGAATTGAAGTGGGCTTCCAAGTCTTGGCTACGAGTGTGGGCTATGATGAAGAGGGAAAATGGAAAGGGATGGGAGGGACAACACAAAAAATGGGTTATGGGTGAAGTGTATCATGATGATTGGGGTGACGAGGGGAATCCAATGGGGTAAGACCCAAATAAGGGTGTTGGAAGGGGTTAGGGTCCATGTGATTTTTTTTTCTAAAAAATGATAGTTATGACTGCGACTAGGGTGAAGAGAGGAATCCAATGGGATAGGGTGAAAATAATGCTCCCAGTAGGATCCATTTATTTATTTATTTTTTAACTCCTACAGAGTTACACTCCTATCTGATGAATATTGTAGTGTTGAAATGCCCAAATTCTTAACACAAAGAAATGTGTAGTAATTTCACAACTATAATTCTAGAGGCATAGTTGCACATCAATAGATCTTGTGTGTTCTTTTTTTTTTTCCATACCAAGGGTTAGGGTATGCAGTGTTTCTACAAAGAAGGGTTTTCCCTGTGCTATAACTCTCTGATATACATGTGAGGTCCAATAGTAGTACTCGACCCAATATCTCAGGGAAACCACTAAGGAGGCTAGACCGTGCCCTTAGTCGTACTACCCGACTACCCATGTACTAGAGGTTATTTTCCCAATTGTTGTTCTCGGTGGAACTATAACAATCAAGTGACTGATTAGTTTATCTATGGAGGGATTGAGGATATCTAGGTTGATCCTTATACATGTGTTGTCTGATGTGATACCACTCGAAGGGGTACCAACATGGTTTAAAAGGGTGGCCAACAATGTGTGCTTCAGTACCACTTTCATTTCTTGCATGTATGCTTCCTTGACCATGGATTTATGTGTTGAATGAGATATCTTTATAGCTTTAAGACATCAAAATACGTCTCTTCCCTGAAAAACATTAACCCACAGTTTTCTGCCAAGGAAAGTGCTCTGATACCACTTGTAAGGTACTAGATCTATTATAATATCTGAAAACATAAATATTGGAGAGAATAACAATGGAAAAACACACTAGATGAAACCACAACACCATAATAATACCTTTATTGATAGGAAACAATGTTCACTTGCCTCTTCGAGGGGGAAACTTCTAACAAAGCAATGCTCTATTTCAATAATTCTCAATACAAAACTTCTCATACTGTCTACTCCTATTTATAATAAATATATCTATCCAAAAGAAAAATCTAGAGGAAGATCATTCTAGAAGAAGAATCTTCTATTAGGTCTTCTTACATTTGACTTATTCTTCCTTATTGCCAGGCCTTATTAATATTGGACTTTATTACATGGAAATATATTATTCTACCTATGTGAGGGGTTAGGGAGGTTAGGTACCTAACAATTATGAAACTTAATGACTCACGTAGGAATTCCAACCAACAAATCCCCTTTCCCCTCAACCCATACATCGATTGCACAAGAAATCTCAAAACTGTGGCTCCAATAACTTGAGTTTCTAAGATGGATTCTTCATTCACTTATGTACAAATGTACATTTAGTTTTCTTAAAAAATTTCAAACATTTGGAGGTATTCTTCCCATGTGTCTTCCTCGTAATCCCATTTTGCATCTTCAGGATCCTGACAAGTCCATTGAATATTTACCAAGATGATGGATTTGTTCCCGAGAACTTTGAACTTCTGGTCTATCATGCACATTGGTTCCACCCAGAAATCCCCTTTGTGTTCTACCTAGATCATAATTGAATCAGTCACATGCTTAGGATCAGGTGCATAAGTTTTTAATAAAGACACATGGAACACGTTATGAATTCTCATGGATCAGGTAATGGTATAATGTATACAACTGGTCCTATATTTTCTAAGACCTCAAAATGGCACAATATCTCGCTACCAACTTTGGCAAACTTCCCAATTTTAGCAAGATTCTCTTGGATTTAAATTTTAAAAATACATGCTCTCCCACATTCAATTCTCTATGTGTTCTTATTTTATTGACATAACTCTTTTTCTTATATTGGAGAATTTTCAAGTTCTTCTTGATATTTACCATTTTTTATTCCATTTCCTTTAACAATTTCGGCCCAATCACGGCTCTGTCTATTGGGTTATCCCAACTTTCTTGTGTGTTGCATTGTCAGCCATATAATGCTTCAAAGAAACTCATGTTCAATGATTTTTGATACACATTATTATAGGAAAAATCAACTAAATGTATATAGTCCTCCCACAAAGAAGGATTGTCCATTAAACACATTTTCATCATATCCTCAATTATCCACTTAATTTTGTTTGTCTTCGCATCTGACTCTGGGTGATATATTGTATTGAAATTCAATTTTTTTCCAAATTTACCTTAAACAACCCCCTCCAAAAATTGGAAGTGAATTTTTGATCTTTATCCAACACTATTTCCTTAGGCACACCATGTATCCTAACAATTTCTATCATGTGAATTTCAGCAATATTGGATTCCTTATGGGTTAGTTTTACCGAAATGAAATGTGCATCTGTTGTAAGTGTTTCGACCACTACCATGATGGAATCATGTTGCCTTGTTTTTTTGGGCAATTTGGTGATGAAATAAATAGTAACAACTTCCCATTTACATTCAAGAATGGGAAATAGTTGTAGAAATGGCGTTGGATGTCTGTACTCGGCCTTTAGCTTCTGACATTCCACTCTCTTAGCCAAATAATGAGTAACATATTTCTTCATACTAGGCCAAAAATATTGGCCTCTTACAACTATAATAGTTATTTGATATCCTAGGTGTCCAACATATGGCACATTATGCATCTCCTTTAGAACTAAATTTCTCAATTCTTGATATCTAGGAACATAAAATATGTTCTGAAATAAGAGTATTCCATCCTCTTCCAACTTGTAATCCCTATATTTTTGGTGTATATCATTATGTTGTAATCTTTATTTAACTTGCACATAGTGTTGATCTTTTGTTACAACCTTTATAATTCTATCTTTTAAATATTTCCTATACATGTTGATAGTTGTAGCATGCCTTTTATGCACCCTTCTGATAAGTGCATCAACCACCTTGTTCTCTTTTCCCTTTATGTCCTTGATATCAAAGTTATATTCACTGATAAATTGCATCCATTTAGTTTGTCTTGCATTTAGTGTTGGTTCTTCAAACAAATATCTTAGAACACTATGGTCTTTCATTAGTTCAAATTTTCTACCCATAAGGTAATGCATCAACATCCTTAAGGCATGCACTATGGATTCCAACTTTAATTCACGTGTAGCATAATTTATTTCATTCTCCTTCAATTTTCTGGACTCATAACAAATCACATGCCCATTTTTCATAAGGACTCCATCGAGCCATTCCTTACATGTATCTCTGCACACAACAAAATACTCATCTGAATTTGAAACCTTTAAAATAGGGGCACTAGTTAGAAAATCCTTTAAACAATGGAAATTTTCTTCACACTTGGCACTCCACTCAAATTTCACTCATTTCGTTTGCAAATATGTTATTGGGTGTGCAATATTGAAGAATCCTGTAATGAATCTCATGTCGTAACTAGGTAGACCCATGAATTGTCTAACCTATGAAATGTGTGTTGGCGCTGGCTAACTCTTGATTGCTTCAATATTTTTAGGATCCATTGTTATTCCCTCTTCTGAAACAATGTGACCCAAATAATGGATCCTCTTTTGATAAAAAAACACAGTTACTCAATTTAATCAATTTGACATACAATTGGTGCTCTCTTAAAACTTGTACCACCATCCTTATATGTCACTCATTCTCTTCCTCTATCTTGGAATAGATAAGAATTTCATTTAACAATACAATGACAAAGATGTTCATGAAATATCTGAACACCCTGTTAATCAGACACATAAATGTATCTGGTGTTTTTTTCAACCCAAAAGGCACCACCACAAATTCATAGTGTCCATACCTTGTCCCAAAGGTTGTTTTTCTATTAACACTTTATGATAGTTTGACCTCAATTCAATATTGGAGAATATCTTTGCACCTTTCAACTAATTGGAAATATGATTAATCATTGGAAAAGGATGTTTATTCTTGACTATAACCTTGTTTGGTTGTCTAAAATCCATACATAACCTTAGCAATCCATATTTCTTCTTGACAAAAATAACTAGGGAACCCCAAGGAGAAACATTTGGGCATATGTACCATTTCTTTAATAATGCTTCTAGCCATATTTTAAACTCTTTTGTCTATAATGTTATCATTCTATAGGGTCTTGGATATTGGGGTAGCTCCACATATTAATTCAATAGAAAAATATCTATCCCTCTTTGGTGGAAATCCTAACAACTCCTCGAACACATAATAAAACTCTTTCAAGACTATATAATATTGAATACTTGGCTCCTTATCCTTCATTGGCTCTTCCATATGGGCTATATCTAGCACCCTTTTCTAAAACTTATTTTCAATTGTAATGTTGAAATATCTCAGACACATATACGCCTTGGAATACCTTGCACTATCCTTGGATTCCCTTCCTCATCAAGACATATGAAAACATTTTCATAATAATCTAAAACAGGACAATGAAATTCTATCCAATCCATACAAATAAAGTAGTCATAAGAACTATGTGGTATGATGTTCAAATATTCCTTAATGTTAGTTCCATTAAAGTTTATAGAACCTGTTGGGCTCTTATTTTTGATGTATAGACATTGCACCAGCTACCACAGAGTCATATAACCAAACAAAACAAGGGAAAATAAGGCTAAGTGAAAGAGCACGCAACAGGAAGGTGTTGGAACAAAAATCGGTTGGAGGATAACGTACAACCACTTAGTCCCCTAAGCTTCACTAGTAAGTCCCCCGACCTTCACTTAGTCCTTCAAAGAATTCAGGATATGTTGTTTACTGATGTTTGTAATCCGAGATTAATCCTAGTAGTATTTTCTAATCATGTCCATTTTCTTTAGTCCAATCAAGGCCACAAACCTATCAGAATACCTTTGTCATGTTGTCAAATTGATAAAGGCCTCGAAGAATACAACCAAGTAGAAGAACTTAGAAACCTAGATATCAAAGAAACTGTAGGTACTAGTGAGATCCAAGACATCATACCCATTTATACTTGTAGCTCCTATAATCATCCCCCGAAGTTGTGGAAAATAAATATAGGGAGTGAAGAGCACTTAAAGATAGATTCTATAGGAGAGTACTAGGATGAGAAAGCCATGAATGAAGTCCAAAGCCTATTGTGAGAGTACGAGGACTTCTTCCCAAAAACACTCTCAGAAATGAAAGGCATAAAAGGAGGCATGGGGTAGATGAAGATCGAGTAGAAACCTGACTCAAGACCTGCCAAGGACAAACCATATCATCTCAATCCAAAGGTAAAAGGCAAGGTAAAAAATGAAGTGAAAAAAATGTTGGCAATATGACTGATCTTCCTAATCAAAGAAGCAGAGTGGGTTAGCCCCATAGTAATATAGAGAAAGAAGAATATAGAAGACATACAGGTCTATGTTTAATATAGGATTCTGAATTCTCCATGTGTGCATGATCCGTTTCTAACACCCTTCAATGATGAGGTGTTAGATAAAGTTATGGGGAAAGAAACTTATTCATTTATAGATGGATTCTCAGGGTATCAACAAGTCATAATTTTAGAAGAAGACATAAAGAATATTGGATTCATAACTAAGTGGGGTTCATTCACATACAATGTAATGCCTTTTGGGTTAAAGAATTCCTCCGTAGTCTTCTCCAGGATTTTTATAGAAGCATTTCATGACTTCATACACAAGTTCCTAAAAGTCTACATGGATGACTGGAATGTATATAGTTTTTTGAAGGATCATGTAGGGATACTATTATTGATGTTCGATATATTCCAGGAATTAAAAATATCTCTAAACCTTAGGAAGTGTAGTTTCTACATACTACATGACAACCTGCTAGGCCACATTTTTTTTCGAGAAGGAGTCCTGGTGGACCCAACTAAATTTACAATTATCCTGAACATGCCACCACCTACAAGTGATAAAAATTTGCACTCGACACTTGGGAATACAATATACTACTGTTGGTTTATCAAAAGATATGAAAGTATTACCTCATCACTAGAGAAACTACTAAAGAAGTTTGAATCATTCAGGTGGATAGTTGAATGTGACAAAGTGTTTTATATCCTCAAAGAAAAATGCATCATTGCACCCATTATTTTATACCCCAACTGGGAGATTTAATTCCATGTACATGTGGATGCATCAGGTATTTCCCTAGGAGCCATTTTAGTGAAACTAGGAGAATGGAGTATGAATCACCCTATCTACTTTCCTAGAATAAAACTTTCTCAATCCAAGAAAAACTACACAAAAATCGAAAGGGAAGGTCTAGCTATGATTTATCCCTTGAAAAAATTTAGAAACTATTTACTAGGCTCTCATTTAAAATTTTTCACTGACCATTCTGCATTGAAGTATCTAGTCAATAAGTCGGTCCTTTAAGGAAGGATTTGCAGGTGTCTCTTACTCTTTCAAAAAATTTCATTTGAAGCAATTGTCAATCCTGGAAGATGTAATGTAGGTCTGGATCACCTATCGAGATTGGAATCAGGAGAAAGTGGAGGATAAGTGGCCAATCGAATCCTTGATGTAGACCTATATTGTATCGAAGCCATCCCAGAGTAACTTGAAGACATTGTTTCTTTCCTCAGCTCAGGGGCATGTCCAAAAAATTATTCTGAAACTCTGAAACAACACCTGATGCTTCGAGAAGCAGACTACCAATTGATTGTGGGAAAACTCTATAAGATGGAATTGAATAGCATTCTCAAAAGTTGTGTCCTAACCCATGAGAGGCAAGATATCATATGGGAATGCTACAATGGAGTTGCGGGAGGACATGTTGGAGGGAAAGATACAACAAAAAAGGTACTTAAAGATAGGTTATAGTGGTCAATGTTGTTCAAACATGTTAAATATTATGCTAGATATTGCAACATTTACCAATGAATATGGAAGCCATCACACCAAGATGAATTACCTCTTTAGTTGGTCAGAGAACCACATTCAAATGAGAAGTGGGTTTTTGACTTTATTAGACTAATTAATCTTCCCTCCAAGCATTCAAAGGATAGATATATCATCACCCCAATTGTCTCTCTCATGTGGTGGGATGAAGCAAAGTAATTTCAGGATTGTTCAATAGATACAATGACTATATTCATATTTGAAAACATTATTTCCTAGTTTGGGTGTCCTAGGAGCCTGACCAGTGATCAAGGTAGTCACTTCATCAGTAGCACAATCACAACAATGACAAAAAAAATTCTCATCCAATACCCAAAAGGCATTCCTTAACATACACAAGCTAATGGAACAGTCAAGGATTTCAACAAGATTCTGGAGAGAGGATAGACAAAGGTGTGTTGTGAAAACATGGAGGAATGGGATGATCGAGGTCCAACAATATTATGGGATTAGAGGACTACTACAAAGAAGCTACGTAAGTATACCCCATTCCAGTTGGTCTGTGGTAAAGAATTTGTTTTACCTGCAGAATTTATCATCCCTAGTCTCTATATAGCATAGGCTACTCATATGATGGAGGATGAATTAGTTGCACAAAGGATTGCAGACTTGCAGGAACGTGAGGAAGAAAGATTCTTAGTTGATTTTCATCAGTTAGTGGAAAAATCTAGGTAGGAAGATTGACATGACAAACACATTAATTCCAAGAGGTTTTCACAAGGGGATACATCTATGAAATTATTTATCAAAAGCATCCCGACAAGTTTCACATGCATTGGTTAGGTCCATTTCTAGTTGCTGAAATTTGATAGTCTAGTGTAGTCAAACTAGCACAACTGGATAATATCCTTCAACTAGGGTGGGTGAATGGTGCATGCTTGAAGTCCTACATTTACTACACTTGACAAAGAGATTTTTGTTCTAGTCCAAGGGATTTTGTATAGTATTTATATTTTAATCATCTGTTGCAAAACATTTTTTGTTTTGATTCATCTTCTTTCTTAGCTGTTGGTTGTGGAGCCTGATTATCTTCCTGATTCATAGGTCCTTGATTTCAGTTGTGTTTATACCCCATGAAGTATTTACACCCCAAAAGTATGTACACTCTTCCACGCGGGGGACTGTAGAGGGGGGGTACCCCCTCTGCGGGGTTTGGGGGCAAGCGGGCCCCCAGTGTCCCCTGATGGGGGTTCGGGGGCGAAGCCCCCGAAGAAAAAATTGCCTTATAAAAGTATATTGTAATTTCATTGTAAATATGGACTGTTCATTATAAGGTTGCAGATCTAACGGTAGAGATTATGTTAGAGTTTTTTTCCCTAGAAGGCAACCCTCTTTTATGAGGGAAATGTATCGCAGTTATGATTGATGGTGAATATTGTATTCTGAGAGAGGAGACTGTGAGATAAAGAAGAGGAAGTTACAACGGGTTTTGTTGTAGGTTGCATCCCTTCATTTGTTGGATAATAATAAAGGAAGGACCTGGCAATTTCTCTGGTGGACGTAGCCCACACTGGGTGAA
>JZKD02S1886885.1:331270-375053 GCA_000966675.3 Picea glauca | reverse complement strand
CTATCTGCTTTATGTTTATAACTCTGAAATTCACAGTAAAGACTCACTACCACTTAGATTAATGACTCAAAGTGGAAAATGAGAGTAAATGGTTAATAATCTACACTAACTGATTCACCCCCCCCCTCTCAGTTAGTTCATACCTGTAACAAAATGCAACCCACAAAAGTTGGGAATGCATTACCTTTTGTTGTCATAATTTTTGAAGTAGAAGAGTTTCACAGAGGAAGCAGGGTAGAGTACGGAAAAGTAGAGCTGTTGTGAAAGTCTACAACACCATAAGACTTAGAAGAATAGGAATAAAACCAGTTGTAGTTCCCCAAAAGGCCCTACCCAGATTCCCCAAGCTTCTGGATGAGGTGGTATTCTCAGTTAAGACCGTTAATGATATTCTAGATTCTTCCTTTATAGGTGAGGTTCCTGCTAAAAATCCCAAAAACAAGGTTTCACCTGCCGTCATCCCAGCCAAATTCATAAAAACGCAGCCCATATTGAGTGCTCTACCTCGCACCCAGGAAACCAATCATGTTGCACATAATTTTATTCATATTTTTGATGACCTCTAGCCAAACCCTAGGATGTATTCCACTGTAATTTCTCTTCCAATTAAACTCCCACTCGAAGCCACAATCACATCCAATGAGCTAGCTAAATTTCTGACGCTGCAGCTAGTAGGCTTGATCTAAGCCTCTACTAATCACTTGGAGCAATGAATTCAACAAGACGAAAATAAAAGTGAATTATGTTGAAAAGAAGGGTTGTTAGAACAAACAAAAAGGACACATGAGGAGTATTTAAAACTCCACGTGAAGCACAAAATGGAGAAAATGAAGGAGAAGTTAACAGAGGTTTCATTGACCTTCAGGAAAGAAACACCTCAGCTACCAGAGTTCAGTGCAACTGAAGAGCTAGAGTAGAAGCTTGAATTAGTCCAGGAAGCATGGGAGATGCGGGCATATCAAGTAGAAAAAATCCATGATCAGTTGGAGGGAATGAAGCTGAAGGATGAGGCATAACATAAAGACCTCCAAAAACAACTAGAAAGGGTTGTCCTGGATGGAAACACTTCTAGAGATGTGTTGCATAAGAAGACCGTTGAGTGTACTTCCATATTCAAGTATGTCAGTGATTGGATGGGTGTGATAACTCAACAAAACCAAGCACTGGACAAATTATTCATGAAAATCCAAACCCTTAATGAAGAAGCTCCCTCAACACAGGGTCCTCTGGCACAACAAGGGACATTTTGTGATATTCAACATGTTAGAATCACTTTGAATGCCCTATTTGAATCTTAAACAATGGCCAAGAAGGAATTAAGATCATTTCTACCAATAGTACAAAGTGAATACCTCTATATGCATCAGGTGGAGACACTAGAATATGTAGAACAAAATTCTCTCATTTCATCAAATCCAAAAGAGCTCAATACCAGTGCAATGAAGTAATTTGTCACAAAAGCATCATTACTTTCTAGGAAGTGGCAAGACAAAATTGGAAATTTTCAGGAGGTTAAGGAGAAAGCATTGGAACCAGTACCAGAGTTGGTCCCTTTGTTTGAAGGAGGCAAGGAAGAAAAATATTAATTCAGGGATGGAATAAGGCTACTATTACACATTATTTTGGTCACCTCAGGGATCCATTGACAAACATGTGTTGATGTTCCCAAAAAGATTATTTTTCCATGAGGAAAGTGACTGGATGTGTCCTCTCAAAAACCGTATTCAAGAAGGTTGTCACAGGCTACAAAAGGCACAGGGTGTGACGATGCCTGATTTTCTCTCCCGGCTCTAGAGTTGGACTGTGACATCTCCTTGGGATGCACTATAGCTAGGGTGCGACGATGTCAAAATCAAAGGAAAGGTCAAACTTCATGAAATTTCTAGAAGGGGATATTCTAGAATATGAGGTGGCATATGAATGGTTTGGATCTTACTCGCTTCTCAGATTTGGTGGGATCATCCTAATATCTTCAAACCATCTCTCTTTCCCCTATATAAAGAGGGATCTCTCATGGAAAAGTTTAAGAAAGGTTAAGGTTGAATAGGTTAAGAATTGGAAGAGGAATTCTACTTTAGTTCATACTTGAAAGCTTCGTTTCAATTCATCAAGTCATTGTGGGTCTTCTTCATTTGAAGTTGGAGCAAGTGTGTGTGTTGGAGTAAAGGTCCATAGAAAGGGGACCTTACGACATCAAGGCTTTGGTTGTAATCTCCACTTTCGCTTTAATATAATACATTGATATGTTTCTTTCCCATAAAACTTGTCTTGTTTTATTATATGATTCCTTGATCACATGCATGAGTTCTTGTTGAGTATATTAGATTGATTTCACTTTGGTTGGATTATGTTCTCTTGAAAATTCAATATCACAGGAGCATCGAAGTGGAGCTAGGATGACAATGGAAAGAGGAAAAGACATTTAAACAGTATGTTGCCTATCTCTTGTTAACTAGTAAACTCAATAGTTAGAGCTTATGGAAAGCATCATATTCTGTTTTGTTTTGTTCTAGATCTAGGTGGATTTAGGGAGATCTATTTATGTCTACATTTACCAATTAATCCCATAACAAAATTGGCGACCGTACTAGGGATACGACTTCCCTTTGATTTTTTTTTCTTCCCATTTTCTTTTAGCATGCCTTCTTCTGATTAATTCACTTTTCGAGTCTGTGGGTGATCCATCTGGACTCCCTGGATCTAGAAGTTCAAACATATTTTTTATCTTTCTCCCATTTTTTCTTCATTTATAGAGATCGTCGCACTGCACCACATTGGCAGCCTGCGACGAACCTCAGACGTTGCATCCTTCTTTACCAATCTAGTGCGACGACGTCACACTGTTCTCTTCTAGTAGCCTACAACGAACTTTTCTTGTCGCACTGTGTCCCATACCCAGCCTGCGATGACTACTGTAGAGTTTGTTGGAGTGAGTCAATTTATCTTTCTTCACCCAGAATTTCCTTAGTTTCTTAGGGTGGACTTCTAATGCCAGTATTGGATTGGTTCATGGGTTTAAATCTTTTTTGTGATTGGTTTTCAACAATTGAAAGTGTTTCTTTGCATTTTGCAAGTTTTTTGCTTTTGATCATTGTCACGAGGATATAATCTCAGGTCTTGCCTAGGTGCTTGCTTGAAAAAGGGTCTTTGGCTTGTTTTAAGTTTTGGATTGATTTTACTTTCCATATTTTTTGTTGATTAAGAAACACTTTTTTCTTTCATATGACAAAAAAAAATTCTTGTCTTTTTCACTTTTGTCTATGTTACGAATTTTGTTTGGGAATTATGTTGAAAATGTCTTGATTTTCTTGGATTACATTTTCCTTTCATCATCACATCCATGATTTTGTTTTGAAAAGGAATAACTGAATTCACTTATTCTTTTTAGTAATCTTTCATAAGAAAATTTTTACATTCAAAATATTTCTTAAAGAGAAGAATTGGAAAATTTTGTAGTTCATGGTTATTGGAATTGTGTTCATTCGAAATTAAGAAATTGCAATTCATATCTTTTTTTACTTCAAAATAATACCTTCTTCCTACTGTAATTAGAGTTCATTGAATTGAAAGATTGCACATTCATATCTTTTTTCATTTTATTGGGTCAAGGTCACAACATCATCAGTTTCATTTTCATCTCCCTTTTGAGTAAACAACAACCTCTAAAATACAACGCACATTTAAATTTTATTAGCAACTTTTATTTTATAGGGATCTTTTTCACCAACATTAGCTAGGATAGTGCTTTGGAATAGGTTGTAAGGGACACTCTCCAAAGAATAAAAAAAAAATAGTATCTTGTGATAGGGAGAGTTCAAATCCAATTGCTACATTTTGTCCTGGGAATCCCTTCTCACACAAGGTCAAGATTGAGTTCACATTAAAACTAGCAGAGTTACTCACCCTACTTTGTTGGTCTTGGTGTAGGTATTGTCTGTATTATCGAGGGTCACTTGAAGGTATACCCACGATTATGTGTGGGAGCCTCTCGAATTGATTTCAGGATAGATACCTTGCCTTTGTACGTGGATCAGACTATCGACTGTTTCCCCATGCATCACTGTTGTAGTTGGTAACCTTAGTATCCTATCTCTTTAGGGTATTTACATAAGGTGACTGTGGAGGGGAAAGTCTTCACGGTACCTGGAATCGACGTTGGCCAAATTCACTCGGGCTCCTTGGAGGGTATACCCATGATTATGTGTGGGAACTTGCACCAGGGTGTAAGTCCGTTAAGCATGTCGTCAACGTAACTTTTCCACCCTATTTATCCCAGCCCCTTCTTGTCTTGATTTCTCGTCGTTGGATTTCATCATCAACTAGTGACTTGGAAATAAGAAGGTTTGTTTTCTTGGTTTGATTTCTAGATTTTACTAGTGAGTGTTGTTTGTTTTCTCTAGTTGGCCATAGATTTTTTTCGTTCTTTACTTGGTTCAGCCAACATCGGCCTTCTTTGTTCATGTATGATGCAATCGATACCCTTGGAAGATCCAGAATGTTATCTCCCTTTGCTTCCTAACTCACTAGAAGGCTCTCCCAAGGGAGTAGTCAATAACAAAGTATCTTCTGAAGTTGGAAGCACACACTCTTTGGAAGGGTTTCGTATTGTTTCGGACTCCTTAGAGGCTTTTTGACTTCCCCCAAATCCATTATTGAGAATTAGACAAGATGCACATTTTCTTCGGATGAATTCATCGGGAGAAATTGTTGTTGTTGAGAGTATTGGAATACCTACTAGACCTAATGTAGAGTATTGATTGTTTCCAAGTGAGTCATTTAGAACCTCAACTTAGACTGCTAGAGTTGTTAATCCTAGTTTCGTCCCTTTGACAATACATGATATTTATGACAACCTAGGAGAGATTCCTGATCAACCTATGGCATCACAAATTCCTGAGACGTATGTTACCTATACGGTACCTTTAGACCATTTTACTGGTACTATCAGTAGTGTCACCATCCTTTCAGACCAATTATTGGTTGGTTATCACTCGATTATTATTCTCCAGATGGACCATTCTATTATGGTCCCACAAGATACAATGGTTTCTACTGGAAATGTGGTTATCACTCAAGCTCCTATTGGAACACCACTTCCACCTAGACCAAATCCATCACTTCCCCCTGGGTATAAACCTTTGAACACTTCCATTGTTATTCCTACCCAGAATTGATTCAGAGGGTCTGGACTTTTTTTTCCTCCTAGATATAACGCTTGAAGTCAGTTTGTTCCTACACCTGCCTAGATTCTCTCTGGGGGCCCTTATGTTCCTCCTCCACCTTTGTTAGGAGGATCTCATTATCTTGGCTCTAGTGGCTCCAATCCAATTGGAGGCACCAGTCTTTCCATCACTTATGGTTTCCATATTCCTATTGGAGGTCAACCTCAAGATGGGGGGAAACCACAATTTTGGGGAAAACCTCATATTGGGGGACAATCTCAACTTGGGGGGAAACCTCAAGTTGGAGTCCATAACCCAATTTATGGACAACAAGTACTTGTGTTAAAATCTCAACCTTGGAATCTTCCTTTCCAAGGAAATATACAATCATCTAGGGGGAAACATCCTCAAGTTAATTCTTTTGTACCCCTAACCTCGGTCAACTGTATCAAGGTTCTTTGAATCCCACTTGGGGTCAAAACTTTCAATCTAATGTTCCTTTCCAAGGGAACATACCTAATCAACCCAACCCTGTGGGCTATCTGCCTCAAAATCCTCCACAATCAAATCTGTTAGGACTTTCTAATTATTTTCAAACTACTTATGGATCTTTTGGTAGACCTACGAGGCTTCCCCCTCATGACTACCGGTTTCCTCAAGTGAACAAAAAATTGTCTTTTCTGGACACTTTGGATTTGCCTGATTTATCTAGGATTTTGAATGATCCTATTTTACATTCTCCCTATTGGCCCATCATAATGGAAAAGTTACCATTTGACATTCCTAAGTTTGACAGTAGAGCGAGAGAATATCTCAATAATCATGTTATGACTTTTTATGTATGGTGTTCATCCAACTCCTTGATGGATGACTCCATAAGATTACAACTTTTCCAACGAACTCTCACAGGTTCAACATCAAAATGGTAAATCGCATTGCCACGAGTTTTATTTAATGACTTTAACACCCTAGCCATGGCCTTTTTGACACATTACTAGTTGCCAATTCGATACAAGACAGGAAGCGAAATTTTGAGTTCTTTTAAACAATCCTCATCCACTCATATTTCTGATCACATCCATGAGTGTAGGAGGAGAAGATGCTTAATCAAAGTTCCTATTCCTGGTCAACTATTGGCTGAGTATTTTACCAAATCACTCATTGTACCTATTTCTCGTGATGTCTCCATGGGTGGTGTTGTCATTGAAGATAAGGAGATCAGTCATGCTCAGTATATAGATCTTGTTTATTCGCAAATGGGAACACTTTATGATTTGATCCTTGACGTTCCTCATCCTTCCACAAATCCTACCCCAAAAACTCAAAAATATTTTCATGTTGTTGATGGTGTGATTTGAAAATTTCATGATGAGACTCAGTCTATGCATGCTGGTCACACCAATCCCAAATCTAATGATTCTAATGTACAAAATACTCCTACTCCTAATCCTTCCACTGGTAAGACTTCTGAAGTTAATTCGGTTCAATCCACACCTACTGGGAAGAATAAAAATAAAAATAAAGAGAAGGGTAAGAATAAGGATGAGAAGAATAATAATCCACAATATGATAAAGCCAAAATGAAGACCCCTGATGAGAAAGATAAATGTAAACCTCATTACCCTTGTCTTATTTGTGTTGACGATCATTACATGAAATATTTTCTGAGACACGTTGAGGTTACTAAGTTCCTCCACGAGACTGAGAATCCTTCTACACCTGTCATTTTGTCACAACCTTTCCCTTCTCAGCAACATGCCCAATTGGTCATTCATGACCAAGCTTCTCCTTCTACACCATATTATGTCCTTATGTGTACTGGTGACTCTAAAAAGAACGAAGTTGTAGTCGCAACTCAATTCAAAGATGCTTCTCTGTCAAAAGAGAAAGTTGATGATATATCACCTTTGTTGGTCCAACCGTCTCCTCAAACTTCACCTCCAAACGTTCCTCTTCATATCGAAAGATAGGGTGTCGATACAATTCCTCTCCCTCCTCCCGAGGGCATTGTTTTAAAGTCTGCATTCAATCCTCACACACGTGCTGCCAAAAACTAAAGTATTGTACAAGACCTTGTGCAAGAACCCTCTGCAATGTCATCTCTCGAAGTCCTTCAAAGTTTTCCTACTCAGTAGAAGGCACTGTTAAAGGCCATTGGTGGAATTGATCCCACAAATACAAATTTAATAATCTTTGACTTGGAATATCGGATTCCAAGGCTTCCTCCTCAGTTAGCGTTTCAGATCCAATTTGTTGTTGAAAACAAGAATATATGTAGAACTGTTATTGATGAAGGAGCCTCGACTTGCATTATGTTTGTTACTTGTTGGAAAGATATTGCCTCTCCTTCCTTCACTGAATCACAAAATACACTTAAGGCTTTCAATGGTATAGGTTTTAAAACTTACCATGTTCTTCCTTCATTGTCCATTATGATGGAAGATAAATCGGTCAATGTCGAGGTTGAGGTCTTTGATGCACCTCTTTATTATAACCTTTTACTTGGCCATAGTTGGATTGATTCCATGCATGCAGTTGTGTCTACCATTTTTTGTGTGTTACGATTCTCGCACCAAGGAAAGGTCGTTACTGTTGAAAAACTGGCCTTCTATAATTCCAATTCCCATACTAGAAATGTTCCCTTTATCTCAAAGACACCTCCCGGTTATAAGAATGTAGGAGTGGGTCTTTTGAAATATTCAACTTTGATGGGTACATTTAAAATCCCACCACCTAATATTCCCCCTCCTTTGTTTCCTAAATTAACATGATATCAACCACTGGTCGTGAAACCCCTAATTCATATGACCCATGTGTAGTACATGGCTCTGGTGACCACCTTAGTTATAGCAACACAATTCCTTTAAGTCCGGTTGAATCTGCTTATCAAGCTATTCAATTGACAACCTGCTCTCCTCCTTCTCTCTGTGATTTATCTCTTGATCCGTTCCACATGATATTTTGTACTGATGAGATGATCATGTCATTCATGTCTATGGGAGATACTCCATGGTACAATGGAAATCATCGTTCCATTCTTTTCCTAGAAAGTGATACCATAGAGAGCTACCAACGGATTTCGGCTCTGCCGACCATTGTTGTTATTTCTTCAGTTCCTGAGTCAACACATGATGTCTTGTATGAAGGGAACCTGAGTAACATTTCATCTACCATCCCTCTTGAAATATCAATCAAGCCCAGAGTCATGGAAAATGTCCATATCGGTGCCTCATGTTCTAGTGATGAGGTATGCACCTATAAAGCCTTTTTTCAGGAATTCCATGACATTTTTTCCTGGAGTTTTGAAGAAATTCTAGGTATTGATCTTGATATCATTGTGCATGAGATTAAGACATATTCAGATGCTAAACCTGTTCGACAGAGACTTTGCTTAGTCCATCCACATAAAGTCGTTGCTATCAAGATTGAAGTTGAAAAACTTCTTAATTCTGGCTTTGTCTATCCTGTGGATTTGACTGATTGGGTATCCAATCTTGTTTTGGTGAATAAGAAACAAGGTATGATCCGTGTTTGTGTAGATTACAAGGATATAAATAAATATTGTTCTAAGGACAATTATCCTACCCATTTCATTGACCAGATCATTGACGACTGTGTCTGGAGTGAAATCTTCTCCTTGTTAGACAATTTCTCTAGTTATAATCAAATTAATATTTTACCAGTAGATCAACACAAGACTACTTTTATTTTCCCTTGGGGAACCTTTGCCTATTGGAAATTACCCTTTGGTCTCAAGAATGTTGTTTTATACTTTCAACGTTCTATGTCTTATGATTTTCATGATATTAAGTAGATTGTGCAACCCTATCTTGACGATATCCTGACGCATTCCATGTGTCGCCAAGATCACCCGACAAATTTAAGGGCCATTTTTGTACAATGTCGTTATTATCACATATGTTTGAACCCACACAAATGTGTTTTTTGTGTGGAGTCCATCCGACTTCTTTGTTTTATCATGTCGATAAACAAGATTCAAGTAGACCCATTGAAGGTTGAGGCTATTCTTAATCTACCTCCTCCTTCCACACTACACCAGCTCCAAAGTTTGCAAGGGAAGGAAAACATTTTGCATCATTTCATCCCCAATTATGTTGATCTGACAAAAGGATTCACTCAGCTACTTAAGAAAGGTTACGAGTTTGTATGGGACAATATTGCAAACAAATCCTTTGAAGCTTTGAAACTTGCCTTAACCCCTACACCAATATTGTTTCCCCCTGACTATAACCAAGATTACTTCCTCTACTTAGCTACTTCAGACTCTACCATTGTTATCGTCCTAGTCCAAGAGGATGATTCACATGATTCACATGTGATATACTATTTGAGTTGGATTCTTACGACTACCGAAACCAAATACTTACATGTGGAGAAACTGGGCTTGGAGTTTGTTCAAGTTGTCCAACGTTTTCTCCATTATATCTTATTACGCAGAACCACTGTTATTTCTGATTGAAACCCCATGCAACATATGCTTACTTGAAAATTGATTGGGGGCAAGTACTCCAAATGGACAGTGATTCTCCAGGAGTTTGACTTGGATTTTAAATGCGCTAAGTCAAAGAAATCTTTGGCTTTTGCTAAACTGATATCTAACCTTCCCTCTACTGAGACAAAAAATGTGGTAGAGGATTCCTTTCCTGATGAATCCCTTTTTCTGATCAGTTCTGATGACATATGGTACAAAGATATTATTATCTATCTCCATACTCAAAATTTTTGGCATGATCTATCTAGTACATATCATTGTCGTATACGGTATCAAGCCCGCCAATACATCATTCTTGGTGATACCCTTTACCTCCATGGTGTTGATTCCATTTTTCGATGATGTCTCACTTATGATGAAGATGAGAAATCTTTAAATGACTGTCACTCTGGAGCATGTGGCAGTCATATGTCTGGGTATGCCACCGCCCAAAAGATATTATGAGTTGGTTATTTCTTTCCTTCGTTGTTTAAGAATTGCATTACTGTCATCTAGAAATGCCATGCTTACCAAGCTTATAACAACAAGATAATATCTCATCCTACTCCCTTACATCCTATAGTTTTCGTTGGTTCATTCTTAAAATGGGGCATTAACTTCATGATATCTAACCCTCACTTGACTGGGGGGCATGGATACATCATCATAGCTATGGATTATTTCACTAAATGGGCCGAGGAAATGCCTACATTTGATAACACTGGGAAGACTGCAACATTGTTCATATTCAATCATATCATTACTAGGTTTGCTATCCCTCAAGCCATAATTACTGATCAGGGTAGTCATTTTCAAATTTTATGATGCTTGAAATTACTGAGAAGTTGGGTCTTCACCATGAAAACTCAACCCCCTCTTATCCATAGGCCAGCGTCTAGGTTGAAGCGATCAACAAGGTTCTCACTACCATGCTTCGATGAATGATAGGAATTCATAAGACAAATTGGCACACAATGTTGCTCTCAACATTATGGGCCTATCAGACATTCGTTAAGTCTTCCATGGGATTTACACCTTTCCAGATAGTTTATGGTATCGAATCCATCTTGATGATTGAATGTGAAATAGCGTCTTTGAAACTAGTTGTTGAACTTTTCTCTAACACCTCTGCTGAAGAGGAGTGTCTTTTGTATTTGATGCAACTAGAAGAAACCTGACAAAAACTATCATGATGCCGCCTTAGTTATTGAAACTCAGAAGAAACGTGTTAAATCCAAATATAAAAAACATGTCAAGACACATGTTTTTTCTGAAGGTGATTTAGTTCTCCTTTACGAGCAATATCATGATCTACTAGGGCCCGGTAAATTTGATCCCATGTGGCAGGGTCCTTATACTTTCAAACAAGTATTGGATAAGGGAGCTTATGAGCTAGTTGATTATGATGGAATCCCTTTGAGTGAACCCAAAAATGGGCTTTACTTAAAGAAGTACTATGCTTAAGTCATTTTTTCATGAGTGCTTGTATTTTAGTGTATAATACTCTTGTGTGCTTTTTCGTTGTTTGGTTTCGACCTTTAACTTCTTACCTTGTGTTGTGCTTGGATTCTAGAAGTCAGTGTCTTCACTACCCTACATTGGCTTTGCTGATGGAGCTAGTCACAATACTCAAAACTTAGCGTCTGTTTCTTGGGAAATCTATGCACCTACAGATGAATTGATTAGTATACATGGTGTTTACCTTAGTTGTACAACTAACAATATTGTGGAATACAGTGTTGTCATCGAATTATTGACCGACGTTGTTTCACTTGGAATCCGTCATCTTGTTGTATGAATGGATTCACAGTTAGTGATCCTACAATTGAGTAATGTGTATTATATCTGAAGTCCTATGTTGTTAAGGCTATATTTACAAATTCGCCTCTTGGAACGTCATTTTGATTACATTGAATATTAACAACACATTCCTAGATGTCTAAATACATTAAAATATGCATTGGATAAATATGTGTTAGATAGACATTTGAGACATTTATAAAATCCAATCACACTTTGTCTATACAACAAGTAAGATGATAGAAGCCTCATATATATATAACGATACAAGTTTTTACATATTTGTTTTTTGTCTGAAGACCAAAATATCAAAAATGTGAAGCACGTGACTTCATATACAATAGAGCATCAAGGATGTTGCTCGCTATAACATGCGACTACCCGTGATACTCTACAGAGAATTCGACTTATGGAAGCAGAGATGCCCACTTTGTGGTGCTAGTAATGCCTAGGGACATCACCGATAGAGGAATCTAGGATGTTCATCATGAGTCCTCTAGTTTTTTTTCTATGGTATTCTATTCAGTAGCAGCTACTCCTGCTACATCAAATCTCTCCCCTTTACTCTAGATAGGGGATGAACCTGGAGGTTGGTAAGATCTCACATTTGCATCATCAAAGAGTGTTTGATTAGTCATCGGATAAAAAAACATAAAAAACATTTTATATCATTAAAAATAAAAAATAAAATCATATAAAAAAAATGTCCTTCTTACCTATGTCCCCCCATTGGGAACCTTCAATAAGAGCTAAGTCTAGATCTCCTTGGAATTCTAGCCCGACATATGCATAGTCATCGACCATGAGCATCTGAGTCCTCAACCAGTCGAAGAAGACATCGTTATATCTAACGATGGGACCAGATGCATGACGTGCCATGAGGTCGACCCACCTCTTCATTATCAGATCCTGTGGGGAAGGTATACCCCACTCTACATGTAAGTGCAAAATTGGGACCCTCTCTAGGAAGAAGGATACCAAAATAGAACCGTATCTAAATTGTTTTAGCTCACCACTCCTGCACTTGGTCACTTGTTTTTTCATACTCTTGAGAACCCCTTCACACTAGTTGAAAACTCAAGGCTCCATACACTCCAGTGCATACTGAAAATTGATATGAAGAGCCATATAGAGAGATGCACTCCCTTCCATGTGTGTGATGGTATAGAGGATGGTCCGTAGAGGCATATCTTAGACATCTCTTATAGCAACTTTACCGCTATGCTTTTGAGTACCTGGCACACAATGTGCACTGATATAGTGGTTCATATGCTCGCTGCCTCCCCTGCTACCTGTAAGTGTTACTCAAGACCTATAGCAAGATATCATGGTTAAGAAGTAGATATCTTGAATATCTATCATAATAATGTGAGTTCCCATATGAAACACCTTCTCTTTCACATCCCACATGTGAAATAGGTACTCAAGTAATCTCAGTAGGGCACTCACACCTTGGACTTTGAAGAATTTTAACAACCCACATTGTCAGAGGGCCATTACCATTTCTGGGTCATTCTCGACAAAGTAGTCTTCCTCCTCATTCTCGCTCTCTCGCCATTCCAACATTTTTACCATGGAAAACCTGCAATGGAACCATAAAGAGATATTAACATCATTATCTTCTTCCCTGGAGAACTTTTATTGGCAGATTCATCTTTAAAAAAATTTGGGGTTGCGCACGTCGTAGGACAGGGCATATTCATAGTGCAGAGTCATCGTAGGCTAACTATAGAGCCAATTGCAAAGACCCTAGATCATCGCAAGACCTGACATAGGGCTCCTGTGATGACCTCTGCGCATGGGTACCCCCAAAAACTTAACCCAAAATTCTATTTTTAACCATTGAAAACCAGATTTTAATCCATGGAAAGTTGAAAGAGATGAAAATTACCTGTCCTATGGAGATGGTTCATCGAATGATCAGTTGTGCTCTTTGTAAAACACAGTGGAAGATCAAGGTAAAAAGGGGGGTTTTGAGAAAGGTTTAGGTGAAATGACAAATGGAATAGTGAAATGAAGTTTTTACCCATTTTTATTGATTTTTTCACTTTTTCGTTTGTATTTTATATTATTTTATATGTTTCATATATACCATAAAGTCCTAATGACTTTACAAGTGTTGATTTTTTGTATATAAAAATTCTAGGAGTGAAACGTTGATCAAGGATACACTTTTTGGTTTGTTTTTATACATTTGTCGCATGTACAAATATTTTTAGGGTTTTTCAGGAAAAACTCCGAGCTTAGTTTTTTTTCATTCTCGTTCTTGTAAATCAATAAGAATGTAACCAAGTATACTTTTATCTCGTTTTTGTACTCGTAATGGTAACACGAAAAATGAAACATATAGAGTATCCTTTAAGCTCTTTTCACGCTCCATAAAAACAAAAATATTGCCAAGCAACCTTTTTCTTTTCACGCTCATAAAAGTATTTGAAGAAACCATTTGATGAGCGACAGGTTATCACTTTTTTGGTCTCATCAGATTAATTTAAAAAAAAAAGGAACTTATGGAGTTCTCATTAAGTGTTTTTCAGAATCTCTAAACATGAAAAAACCCAGTGTTTTCTCTCTTTGGACTCGTTAAACAAACATCGAAAGACCCATATGGGACCGAACCACTCCTTCTTAGGGTTCGTTAAATATACTCCGAGGGACTCGTCCGAAGGATGAGCTTACATCAACAAGAATATGTGATCCTCCTCAATCTTGCATAAAAATAAAGAGGCACTCGCTAGAAATGGAGGGGGGAAATTAGGAAAGAAATGTGTCTCTGTATCCATGTTAGTGGCAGTAATAGTCTCTCTTGAACATGACACCCCCCTTGATCATTGTATTCAGGTTGGGAAATCCATTTGTCTCTAATTTGACTGTCTGCATGTCCATATTTTGGGTCCTCCTTGAGTCAATGCTGCCAACACCATTGTCATGTCATTCATATGTTCAAGAGAATTCCAACCTAAACAATCCTTCTATTGAGTCGGCCATCCGCATTTATAAATTTTATACCATGTCGGTCGCCTCGATGTCAATTTCGAATCACCTCATACTCTGATCTACTTCAAATCTGTTACTTATTTCATGTCATTGATGTGGGATACATTGAGGCCCTCCTGTGACAAGGCTTTTCCTGTCAAATTCAACTCATTATCCAGGAACTAGACTTAGAAATCATGCAGTACCTTAGAGCCTGCATGCCTCAATGGAGGGTTTTTTCACATTCAACAGTGGGTTCACATCATTGACCCCTAATTGGAAGATTCAATTGAGTGTTCGACTTTAAATCATTTATTCACATTCACTGTATTGTACTGGGGTACCTTGGGAGTCATTGACATCAATGGTGATTTCACTCACACTTGTTATCGGTTTTCATTAATGACCAGTAATCAAGTGGTTTCTACCATGTTTGACTTCAACACCTGTAATCACATGGTTAGATTTGTACTTAATGATGAAGGAAATGAAGACCCTGGATCATACCATTCTGGTCCAGGTTGCGATGGAGTATTCATGATTTGTATTGAAACATAGATCCATTTTGCATGTCTCGTGGCTATGTCTGAATTTTAATTCTTTAGAGAATAGATCCACAGTATATTTTGGGTGGCTATGCTGATTCATAATGATATGGATCCACAATGTATATTTAGTTTCCATAACTCACTTGACATTTTGTAATCTCAGTATGGGAATGCCTACCTCAAACAATGGTATATTATTATGTTGATGCTTGACTGTTTGTAGGTTCCCGATTGGTGTGCTCCTTATTTCCGACATAGACATTCTACAAAGTATTTAGGATGTCTCGAGTTCTAGCCTCATAATTTGGGGGGCATTATTTTACACATTATTTTTGTCACCCCAGTGATTCATTGACAAACATGTGTTCATGTTCCCAAAAATAGTCTTTTTCCATGAGGAAAGTGACTAGCTTTCTCCTCTCAAATACCCTATTAAAGAAGGTCATCACAGGCTGCAAAAGGCATAGGGTGTGATGATGCCTGATCGTCACTCCCTAATCTAGATTTGGACTATGACGTCTCTGTAGGCTACACTATATCTAGGGTGCGACGATGTCAAAATCCAGGGAAAAGTCAAACTTCACGAAAGTTTTAAAAGGGTATCTTCTAGAAGATGAGGTGGTGTCCAAATGGTTTGGATCTTACTCACTTCTCTGATTTGGTGGGATCATCCTAATCTCTTAAAACCATGTCTATTTTCCCTATATAAAGAGGGATCTCTCATGGAAAAGGTTAAGCAAAAGGTCGAATAGGCTAAGAATTGGATGAGGAATTCTACTTCAGCTCATACATGAGAGCCTCGTTTCAATTCAACAAGTCATTGTGGATCTTCTTCATTCAAGGTGTGAGAAAGTGTGTGTTTTGGAGCAAAGGGCCATCGAAAGGGGACCTTGTGACATCAAGTCTTTGGTTGTAATCTCCACTTTCACTTTAATATAATACAATGATATGTTTCTTTCCCACAAAAATTGTCTTGTTTTATTGTATGATTTGTTGATCACATGCATAATTTCTTGTTGAGTATATTGGATTGCTTGCACTTTGGTTGGCTTGTGTTCCCTTGAAAATTCAATATCACATGAGCTAGTATGACAATGGAAAGAGGAAAAGACATTTAAACGGTATGTTGCCTATCTCTTGTTAACTAGTAAACTCAATAGTTAGAGCTTAGGGAAAACATCATATTCTGTTGTATTTTGTTCTAGATCTAGCTGGATTTAGGGAGATCTGTTTATGTCCACATTTACTGATTAATCCCATAACAACTGAAAGAAGAAATAAAATCCATAGAAGGATCATAGGCCAAATCAGAGACCACAGAAGAACTAAAGACTTGACTTGGGGTGAGTCAAGGATTTTGTTTGGGGCTTCTATTTCCCTTAGTTTTGATGTATAGAAGTTGCACAAGCTACCACAGAGTCAGATAACCAAGAAAAAAAAGGGAAAATAAGGCTAAGAGAAAGAGCATGCAACATAAAGGTGCTAGAATAGAAAATGGTTGGAGGGCAATGTACAACCAGTTTTGGGAGGAGCAATTGAAACATAATAAAAAAGAGAGGATAACTCATGGGTCCTCAATCAAGAAAAGGAAGGATTGTATTCTAATCGGGGGGAGAGTGAGAAAAAGAGAAAAAGTAAGAATGGAGTTCTAAGATGGATATGAATTGTGATGAGAACTAGTCTCGTATTACTGTAGAGCTAGTAATGAGAATCCTAGTTGATTTGGACCTATTTTGAGATGTACTTGTTGGTCTTATCAAGTAGGAAGTTGTATATATCTGATGTAAGTTGTGCACATAGATGATTTTAGGAGCTAAATTTCACAAATGGGCTAATTTTCCATAGTGTTTCCCAAAAAACAATTAGCCAATTTCCATTTTTTCTAAAAATGATTCGCTCAAATTCCATAGAATAAAATTATTTTTCCTTACAAATCGCCAAAAATTTATAGAAACTATATAAAATACTTAGAAATTTGAATATTTTTACAAAACTATCGCCAAACATTTTACATTTTTCATATTAAGGACTAGTAATATTATCCCACATTTCTACATCTTAATATAAATCTCCATCCTTAAAATCATCCTTGGTTGTGCATGTATCTAGAGAAAGGCCTATGTTATAATAAAATGTTGGTGGAGATAGAATTGAAATAAAATACCCTTGTTTATGATGATTCCTGTGTTTATAGGCTGATATGATGTTCTGCATTTTATGCATGATGTTTCTATGTGTTCTTTATGATTATTTGCACAACTATATTCTTATGCCTTGGGTTATGAGGTGTTCATGGATTTGATATAGTTAATATATTGTGTGCAAGAGTGGTAGTAATATTGATAACTCATATATTTGAATAAGCATTCTTCCTTCCCTTTCCTAATTCATTAGGTCTCGGTCGTGCTTCGGGTGAGACTTATTCCCTTTGGGGAAGATTAAATTTCCAATGCACTAGAGTACATCACTACCCTTTTTTTGGTAACCTAAAGAGGATCCGTTTCAAACAAAAATTGCACCAACAAGACATTCTTTAACAAGCTCATTAATTCTTCTCTTGGTTCCAATAGCTAGTTGAACTAACCAAAAATTTTCCTACTTATATTTCTTCACTTTAAATATTTCAACTAGATTTGGATCTATATAGATATGGGATGATTATCAATCTTACCTTCCACTTCTCTCATGTGGGATTGATAGTATTCTTGTCTATTATCCAAGGCTGCATAGATCCTTGGCATTCTTTTGCCCATGTCCTCTACTATATCCTCTTTCTTGATGTTATGCAAATTCTTCATCCCATCTCCTCGGTGAGGAAAATGTTTATACATGTGATCTCCTTCACATCCCCAACACTTTATGGGATTTTTTATTGACCTCTTTCCCAAGGACTCTGTCATTTTCTTATCACCTTGAGATGATTTCCCTTGTTGATGTTCTTAAGAACTATTTATTATGAAAAATGTCTTGAATCCTTTCTTCTTTTGATCCATATTTCCTTTATTATAGTCATCCTAGACCTTTTGGAAACATATATTTCCTCTGTTATTCTCATACAAATACTTGGCCTTTCTTATGGATTCTTCTAAATTCTTGGCCTCATCAAACTGAATTTTATCCTTGTAGAAGGATGGCAGTACATTCAAGAACCTATGAATGTTTACCTTCTCATATATGATGAATCTCACATACTTGATAAGTTCTAAGATTTTTTTTTTATATTCATCCATATTCATGTTCAAATTTTGAGTTCAAAGAAATCTTGCATCTTCTTGTCATAAAATTTCTCTGACAAGTATTGCTGCTAAAACAATTTCTTGAACTGGTTCCAAGAAATTATTTTCTCATCAAGGTGCTTAACTTTCTTCATTCAATCCCACCACAAAGATGCCTTTCACTGAAGGTGGTAGATTCTAATTCTATCTTCTACATTCAATGAATAATCATGTAACTAGAAATATTTTCTCATTCTCAAAAATCATGTGTATGAATCTTCTCCTTTTGTGTTCTCACCATCAAATGATGGTGTCTTAATTTTCATTAGATTCACTTGCAAGCTCTCTGACCCATGTCTCCTTCTCTAATTTCTGACCATAGACATACTTGGTCTTCTCTGTGACCTTGAATGTGCATATTCTCTTATTGTAGAGTGACTCGGGGAATGATGATGTTGATTCCTGCTACCACTCCTTAATCGTCTAGATCCTTCATGATAATCTCTCTTATCATAAGGTATAGATGTTTCTACTTTCATGGAACTAGATTCTTGATTTGTGCCTGAATCTTTGTTGACTTGATTTTGTAGCATATTTAGGATTTGCAGTACCTCCTCTTGATATTCCATTATCTCCTCATTATCATCTCTATATTTATTCACTTCTCTTTGCATGCTTCTCATATTTATAGGTTCATGCCCATCTCTTATTCCATTATACTCAATCTCAATATTACCCATGTTCACATGGATATCTATGATTTATTCTCAGTGGCTATAATACCCTTGTGCATCATCCATATCTCTAGTTCCCATAAAGGAACTAAGGTACAAATCTTTAATTATTCATGAATGTGCATCCAACAATTGTTGTTAGAATTAATCACATTGCAAAATATTTATTAATTAGATTACATGTCATTATTTCATTTCAAAATATGAATAATATCGATTCACTATTCCAAAATATTATTCTTTAAATGCATTCGTCTTTGAAATATCTTTCCAACGGTTGTACCTGGTGGGTATTCTATATGCATTAAAAACACACTAAAAACCCTCAATTAAATTGTCAACCTGGGGTAAGTAACTTAGAGTTGTAGAAAAATATATGCCAAGGTAGAAGGGTTGGTAGTAGTATAGTCTAACGAAGGAAGTGGCTATCTAAGGGATAATCTATTCAAGCAAATACTATTAATGGAAAAACCTACTAAGAAACTTCAACTATGTAACCTAGGTAACCTTTGGACAAGGGATCGATGGATAGTTCTAGGAAAGCAAATTAAGACCCTACTTAAAGAAAACTATCTCAATCATAATAATAAGAAAAAGAAAACTATTTAAGCATAACAATAAGAAAAGGCAAACTATTCATCTAATAAGCAAATAGCAACAACAAAACTACTTCAACTAGCCTACTTAAATTCAATAAGCAACTATCCTATGAAAGAAAGAAAATAGACAAGCAACTACACTATCAAAGAAAGAATAGACAAGTAAGAAAATAACCTATTAAAGCAAGTAAACTCAATAAGAAACTAACTAATCTATGAGACAAGTGAACTCTATTCTTAAACTAATCTTCACAACTATTTCTAATGAACAAAAGGAAATCGACTTAATTGAAAGAAAAAGTAACTAACAACTAATCCTTGATATATGATAAGGAAACTACATTTTAATCTACTAAAGAAAGAAGACTATCTATCCTACAACAACAATAAAACTATCTTCTAATCTATGAAAGAAAGAAAACTAATCTATGAAAGAAAGAAACTATCTTCTAATCTATGAAATTCAAATGCATTATATACTAATATAAGCATACTGATACTATACTAAATTCAATCATTAACTACAAATTGAAATTGTAGCCTAAATATAAGAAAATGATATTGCATGAAATAAATTAAACTAGCTCTATCTTAAGAATTCAAATTGCAAAAACGAGAAATACTTAAAACCATAAATTAAACACCATTTCAGCATATGACAAGTAAGAAAATGAGAAACGTAAATGATAAATTAAGTAAATGAAGTTACATAGCAACTAGATAGGCAACTAGATTTAAAAACTAAAGCCTAATGACTATCCATCCACCGAAGCCCTGTGAAAGAAATCACGAATAAAAAACCTATTCTAAAACTATGTTTTTATCATCTATTCCAGCATAAAAGAAAACTTAATTTATCATCTAACTACACACAAGGTTAGTCCCTAAGCTTGCAAGATTGTTCCTATCATCTACAAAGTTGTTGCATATTAACAATATTCCTCGTAACAACCTGCAAAACTAGATTAAAACAATTAAATCATAAACAACAAATTAAATAACAAAGAAGTAAAATAGCATTTCATATACAGGAAAAAAAATAAAAAGACATTTATGCTACTTAATCTACAAGAAAATTCAGAGAATAGTTACCCAGACTACCGGTGGGCCCCCCAACAGTCGTGGTTACTCTTCAAAGGCACACCATGAACTTCAGCAACACAAATTCACCATCAAAACTAAAAATGCAGGTTTTACACAATTATGGCAAAATGAAAATGGTAGAACAGAGGGAAATTGTCTTTTCCCTCTAACACACGACTTCTTCACTTCCTCCCTATTGTATGAACACCATGGTGGTATTTATAAGATTTATAGACCAAGTGGTCAACCACTGGAGGGTCGAACCACTTCTAAAAATAACAAATTACATTAATGGTGCCTTAACTGCCGAAATGGACCAAGACAATAATCGCCGTGCTCAACAACCCAAACCGAGTTGTCAAGATTTTTGTAGTTGAAGGGGGAAAGCACAAGAAAAACCCATGTTCCCGATTCACCCATTGCTAGTCCCCGATACCATAACCGCCAAGTCGCCCATCATTTTTATGCAGGACAGAGTGTCAGACTAGGTACCAGATGCATAATTGAAAACCACGAACTGCTTTAAACCCATTCATAATTTCAGGAAATAGTTTGGAGGGGACCTAATTGGGCATATTATGCACAAACCCATGTGCCAGATTTTTCATATTCCACTTCATGCTCCCACAATTTAAAATTTAAGTTCGCTGCATGTAATAGTGTCAGATGGAGTATCAGAAGCAGAAACATGATGCGATTTTTCCCTGCAACATGAAAAAATGTGAATTATATTCTTGGAAACATAAAAACATAATGAATTATACTCAAGATTGACATAAATCACAAATTATGCATACCTGGTGTAGATCATAGCGTTTTGGCACAAAATTCTTCAAAAAACTTCTCCAAAACATGAAAAACACATATATACATTCGGCAAAAGTATCTAATTACTGTCATAAAATCGATCATATCATGGGCCCAACAATGCCCATGCCTCATTAAGAGTTTTGAGAAAAAAGTTACAACATTTACAAGTTGCAATCTCCACTCTTTTACTACTACATAAATCGTTTTTATCGCTTCCTGATAAATTTTATTGCCCAAATCAAAATTCTCGGTGGATATATGTATTCTCTTCCTCAACAAGGTTCCATCGAATATTCACATTCTCAAATATGAGCTCCAAGATGAATGTTATGGTCCATATAAATTTTGATTATTTTTCCCAATTTATCCTTGTATGCTACATGTGTCTTATTTCTATTTTTACACTTTTTTACATACCTAGATCCCAAATATAGCTCTATGGCTATCTTCTATGGCTCATAATGTTTCCAAAAAATACTCTTTTTCCTCAAACAAAATTCCTAGTAAGGATTTTTTCTCGCTAAATTTAATTTGGTGCCAAAATTTTATCTCAACTGTTTTAGTTGTAACTTTCTCATACACGATCTATTTTGCACCCAAAATAGCTCATTTGAAATCTCTCTTTGAGTCCTTTAGTTTAATCTATAGAGATTGATTGTACCATGGTATACTCTGTTCTTGTGGGTCTTTCATTTCCTAAAAACATCATTTAGGGCCTCAAAATCATCCAACAAGTTCGTGACCATCAAAACCCCCCAAAATTATTAAAATATTTAGTAGTTTTATTGTTGTAACAACCTTTTAAATTTGATTTGTCGATCTCAAATCATGGGAAATATGAATTTTTTATCTACTCTTTGTCAGTGATCAAATATCATTGATTTCATATTGTAAACCAACTTTCCCACTGATCTCCCGACGGTCGATCATTGACCATCGACCATCTCTTTGTTGACATGGAAACTATGCTGATGAAAAATGACACGTAGATGTTGATGTGGAATGAAACGTCACCCCAAGGTATCAAATTGGTTGATGTGGCATGACAAAAGGATTCTTATGTGGCATGACATGTGGATAATGACATCATCATCCTCTTTTCCTTCATCGATGATCAACCACTTCTTTTGGAAGACTTAAAACAATCTGCTAAATCATTCAATGTTTGATCATCAACCATCGATGATTGAAGATTTCTCTCACTCAAATGAAAACTCTCACCAAATTTTGTCTATCCTTGATCATCTTCCATCGACCATCAATGAATTTTGTTGGCGAATTTCGACACTTAGAATTTTTTTTATTAAAATCCCAATGAATTTGGATATTTGATATTCCATTCAAAATGATATTAGTAATTTGGATGTTGATATTATCAAACTTCACCCAACTTCTGATGACACCCGACCATATTCCATTGGCCATCAAATATTTCTTTTGTATGCATGGTACTTTTTCCAAAATCTATCGATTCTCAACCATCGACCGTCAGTGATCGTAGACTTCTTTTGGACAAACCCAACTCTTCAAAAAACTCATCGATCTAACCATTGTCCATTAGAATATTATGTTGGTAAACTTCAACACTTAGGAATTTCAACCCAATTCTCTAATGAATCTAGAGTGCCAATCTTCTCATTTTCCCAATCCCCAAAATTGAATTTCGTCCATTGATCTACTCAACCTTTCAAATGGTCGAAACGTTATGAATTTTTAAATTTATTAAAATGAATTTGAGTCAATGATCTCGCGATTGAACGTATTCTCAGCCTTTGATTCATCAAATCTATCTAGATTATTCATTGACCATTAAAACTCACATTTTGACGTTTTAGGTCGAGTTTAACTCTACAACTTTGAAGATTGGCTCCATTGAACCTATTAAACAGTTTTGATTCATTTAAATGTTAATCTTGATCATGAATTTGGGGATTTCACTATGAATTTCTCTTGAATATCCCCAAAATTCACATAGACCAAAGTCTACAACAACAAATTTACCCAAATCTGCAGTGGTTCTTGTCCCATACATGTCCAATGTTGAACCATAAGCTTTATTACCACTCTGTAATGTATGCAACCACTAGTTAGGTCATGTAACTACTAAAATGAACCAACAAAAAATCGATACTCACTCAAAATGTGGAAATAACCCACAACATGACATTCATACACATGCAACTATCTATGTTGCTTAAAAATGTAAATACAATTTCTTAACTATGCATAGCAACAAGTAAATAATGTACTGTAACATTCAACCACATAAACAAGGATTTTAATTCTTCATTCTAATCCTAGAAAGAAATAATAACAAAATACAGTTCATAGTAAATTGCACAACAAATATATTAACATTATACATACATAAGCACAACAAATAACAACAATTATCTTATAAAATGTGTAACCTGCTATAGAGGATGGATGTTCCTCCCAACTGTAGTCATGTTTTTATAGTTCTTAACAACAATACACCCTCGAGATGGGGCTATGAATCCACAAGAGATGGTGGTCCATATGTGTTTTGGAAAATTTTCCTCTACGGATAGGTGGAAACCCCCTTGGATCAATACTCATTTTCTCCAAGATAGAAAGAAACAAATGGTTTTATACTTCCCCTCTAGATCTACTCTATATGTCAACAATCATAATGAGAAGAGAAGGATATATGAATTACCTCTTTTCTGTCAGTTGTCTTCACTGCTCCAACCCTTGATCTTGATGTCCAAGTTCTTTGTGCAAGAGAAGTCCTACAAGGAAAAAATAAATACCTCCTTTCTTCCACTATATATTGTTAAGTAGAATATATCTATATATATATCAAATTAGGAAAAAAATAGACATGCATATAGTGATTAATATCAACATGAGGGGAACAAGCCAAGTTATATTATGGAAAACAATAAATAGTGAATCATTTACAACCTTAATGTCAATGTCGAAAAAAATCCCCCAAGCTTTTTTTTCCAACCCCTTGAATATCACAAGATCAACAGTATGATAGTCGAGAATTCTTCCCCCTCTTTCACCCAAGAATGGCCTTCATTATATAGGAGTTGAGGTAACATAAACATAGGATAATTTTGAGGATAGGATGGGATCAAATGAGGATTTATCTGGGATAGAGGGCAGCTCGAACCAACCTCTAACCAACTGAAATCTCCTGGAAACCAACTCTCAAAATAAGGAATGATAGTTGTAACTACTTCATTGCCCCCCCTAGAACTAAGCACAGGGAGAGGTTATTGCTCGCCTATAATTGGGCAAGGAACGATGTTCAGGGTTTATTCCCCTCTCCATATGGGAAAGGGGCGATGATCCTAAAAAAAGGCCAAAAAATCAAGTTGGAAGCTAGTATTTCGACCTCCAAATGATAGATTTCCCTTCCAACATGTCTAGGGATTATGAAAAACACTCCCTCATGGTGATGAAATTATGAAACTTAAGTGCGACACTTGGTAATGTGAAAATAGGTGTGTAACAGATGCCCCCTAAATAATGAGGTTAGAAGAGAAATTGATGGCGGAAATACTTAAAAAAATGTGTACGTAAGGGTGTTGATATAGGAGATCTTAGAGGAATTTGAAAACAAACATCAAACAATATATATGTATCATCCCTAAGGTAGGCATACCCACACTTTGAATAAACTAACTCAAAGCATGGTTTCCGACCAATACATTGTGGATCCATGAAATCACTAGCTAAGGATATGGACACCAAAGATAAAATGTGGATCCATACCTTCCATCATGTGATCAAGTCGTAGCCACAAAATAATACATGGGAGATCTAAGATATGACAAAAACATAGCCGCATACCAATACAAAGTGGATCTATGTGACACAATAAATATATATGTGACACAACAGATGGAAACGAATGCATAAATCAACTCTAATCTTAAGTATGCTATATAAACAAATATGCTAACAAGACAATATAAGAGGCCTACCTCGTCCATACATTTGATGAAGTCCACCATTGAGCACTTGACCCAAAGCAATATACCTGCAACTAGTCTTCAACAACCAAGCAACGCAAGAATATGGTGATAATATATAATGTTAGCACATTCAATAACATAATCTATCAATATTCATAACAAATACACCCATGGAATAACAATTCAAATATTTGTGAGATATTAATTGGAAGAGAAAATAGTATTTCTATTAATATATAATCATCAGAAGTGAATGAGTAACAAACTTTCATGTTGGCACAGTTCAGAACCGAGAAACTAAGTTCCTTCCAGCTGGGCCTCCACCACTTCAATCCTCCACCAAAGGTAAGCTCATATAAGAGAGACAATGGAGTTCTCAATCAATAATGGAAAATCTTGGGGTATGAACAATGTGTTCAGACTTAAAGGACAAATGGATCCAGACTCAATATGAAGTGAATAATTTATCTAGAGGAACTTTTCTCTCAAAGTTGAATTATTTCTCCTCTTTTCTATAGCTTCGATTTGGCCCACTTATAGCCTTCAAGTGGAACTGAAGGGCCAAGTCAGAATGTTTCCAGTATATGGAAGGCCAAGGATCATTGATCTCATGATGTGACATGGAAACCTAAAACCATTTTTTAATTTTGGGGACATTCCGTGATGTACGTGGGTTGTATTGGTGCAACCTACATATACACATGTTGTAATATAGGCAGGGCACATATATGTGGAAAAATCATGTTTTTATCTCTGGGGTTTTCAAAAAGGGACTTCATGTTTGCATAGGGAAATGGAAAAAGGCCCTCTATGAAATATTGCATGGGGTGAGGCACGCATTTCTATAACACCAACATGATGGCCATACAAGAATACTCTAAGTACTCAAATAATCTCCATCGCAACCTAGGTGAGGAACATAATACATGTGAGTTCTTGAGGAGTTATCAGGGTCTTCATCCTAATCCTGAAATGGTACGATTCTAGTCATGTGAATAGATGTGTTGATATTGAACATGGTAGAAACCATTTGATTACTGGTCATTGATGTATATCGTTAACAAGTGTGAGGTAAATATCCAATGATGACAATGATTCCCAAGGTACCCTAGTACATTCCAATGAATGTAAATAAATGATTTGAGGTCGAACATTCATGGAATCATTCGATCAAATTTCAATGATGTAAACCTATTTTCGAAAGAGAGGAGACCTTCCATTGGGGCATGAAGGTTCCAAGGTATTAACCTATATCTAAGTCTAATTCCCAAATAATGTGTTGAATTTGATAGGAACAAACTTGTTGAAGGAGGGCCATTATGTGTCCCCCATCATCGAAAAGAAACTGACAGAGAAAAGAGATATAAGATAATGGATTAAATGAGCACACAATGACATGATTATGAAGGTTTTTAATATCATGGAGTGGTTTATTTTGGATGAACTGTCTTGAACATTGTGAGTCATGAAAAATGATTTGGAAGTATTGAATCGATCGAGAGATAGAACAAAACATAGTGTAATGATAATTGGGGGAACTCTTTAGGTGGGTTGAAGGAGTATAATGACTCATAGGATTGGTATGACTTGGAGACAATGAAATTACCCAACTGTAAGACAAGAAAAAAATAGGATCCATGTTCGAGGGTGACAACAAACATCTGCCAAAATGATTTCCAAAAAAATGGCCCACTTCCCTCCATTCCCCCCCACCATGAACGAAGAGTACCTATTTTATTTTTAACAATCTTGAGGAGGGTAACATATTCTCAGTATAGCTCATATTTGATGAGTCCATCATCACATGTTTAATGAACCTAAAGAAGGAGGGGTTTGATCCCATATGGGTCCTACAATGTATAATTTTACGATCTCGGAGAATGTAGTCTCAACACTCTTTTTACATTTCGAGAGATGAAAATAACTTAAAGAAGACTCCATGGGTTTTATTTTTCATAAATTTAGTCCCTCGAGACCGAAAAAGTATAAAACAATACAAGAAATAAATCTTCTAGTCAATATTGACTAGATTATTTCTTTTTTGTTATTAGTCCATCTGGTCTGAAAAAATGGTTAAAATTACATCAAATAGACACCCTTTTAGATCCTTTTAATGAGTGTTAAAGGAAACAAAATCACCCGACAATATTTTCATGTTTAGAGAGTCTGAAAAGAGATTAAAGGAGACTCCAAAGAGTTCATTTTTTGTATAGTTTTTACGATCCCGAAAAAGTGATAAAAGTTTACTTGGTAACTTATTCTCATGTATTTACAAGCATGAGAAAAAACAAATACTAAGCTCGTCTAGAGAAAACACATGGCATGCAACTAAGTTCCAACAAGTGAAATGAATCCTAAGAAATGACTGCGATAGGATGTAGCAAGGAGGCATAGAAAGCGAGGACCACTCACAACAACATGTATCTCTTGATGGTAACTGAAAAATGGGAGAAACATCAAGCATAATTTCAATGGTCATAAGCAAGCGAGATGACAAATAGAAGCAAAGCAGTAGCAAGCACAACCATTAGGAGAATAATAAGATGTTTGCTTCATTTTTTAATGACCTTGAAACAAAGAATGGACTATGCTTGAAGTGTTTGCTTCATTTTTTAACAAGCTTGAAACAAAGAATGAAATTGTGCTCGATGTTGGTTTCATTTTTTAATGATCTTGAAACTAAAAATGAACTATGCTCATAATGATACCAATTGATGAGTTTCTTTCCAATGTGATGTCCATAGGTTGGTACTTTGAGTGATACCTATTGGTGGGTTTTTTCCCAACATGATGTCGAGAGGTTGTTACATTCTCCCTGGCATAATCAAAATAACCTAGTGACTTAAATCCAATATCATTTCCAGAGGCTGGAGACATTCCCCCAAGACTTGGTTGGTCTGTTGAATTTTCATTTGCACCCAATTAGTTTCCTGGCTACTAATAAGAATAGGTTCACCATAGAGGGAGGAAGAAAGAGGATCAACTGAGACAGTAAGAGAAAATGAAGGTTCATGTACTAGATCAAGTGGAAGACTTGATTCAATTGGAGCGAGGTGTTTTTCTTGAATTGCATGATATGCAACCTATGATGGACTAAGTGACATGGTGTCACCTAGTGATTCAAGTTCAGATGGTCTAGGTATTACCCAAGAATAAAATTATTTAGCATATTTTTTCACTGTAGCTGAAAGAATTTTGATCATGGAAACTAGATGCAGAGGATCAAGGGAAAACAAGGGAAAGACTCCCATGAGAGAGGAATACTTGAGGAGACCAACCCCCACACTCTCATACTCAATATTGGAATGTACTATGAAAGGGATATTATTAACAATGTTTTTATGAATTTAGGGTGTGCAGTAATCAAGTTGGTCGATCTTCATAAGTTTTCCTTGGTGAGGAAATTGCAAGAGGCGAAAGACCAAATATGTGACATAGGTGATCACATAAAACCAACTACGACCAAGCAATAAGTTATATTCAAGGGATTCATCGAACACTTCTAGGTCAATAGAAATGGTTTTCTCCCCCAACTCCATGACTAAAGAGTGTAAGAATCCATAAGGTTTGAAGCCACGTCCATAAAATTCTTTGAGGGTAGTGGGAGACTGGTTGAGTTCAGGGGATCCAGTTGCCCTCCAACAAGATAACTACATGACACAAATTGAGGCTCCTTCATCCAAAATAGTATGATGGATATTCTTCCCATGAATTATGGTGTGAATTTGGAATGTTAGGTGGTGGGAGAGCCTTGATTTGAAATATTCCAGTTTAAACATAATTATATTAGATGTAGTTAGGTCCACATGTCCAATAGCTAACAAAAGGGTTCTACGTTGGCTAGGAAATTTTTGTAGAACTTCAAGCGTCAACATAGCACAAGGTTCTTGTGCCAAATCTTAAATAATGTTGTAATTTTGGGTAGAATGGGAACTTGGATTAAAATTTGATTTTTGAATTGTGCTCTTAGGTGGGCGTAACACGCAGTAAAAGATATGCTTCTCTGTTTGAATAGGGTTGTAAGGTGGAGGAGTAGTGGAAGTGGATGGATTATCAGTAGCACCTTCGTTGGAAATGCTTTCTAGAAAGGTGTTGTATGTCTTGGATCAATTTGTTATACTAACCATCTTGTCACACATAAGAACATTGGTGCTTGTAGAAGCATCCCCATTTGGAGCATGATCCTCATTTACCCCTTGTGGAGGGGAAGGATTATGGGAAATCATGTGTTGTTGTCGAGGAAGGAAAGGGTTAGTTAACACTGCAGGTTGGGAGGTTCCCTTTAAACATTTTTTGACTTCCTCATGATGGGGATCGTCCTTTGTATAATGGTCATATTTGTAAATAAGTAAGGGAAATTTCTCATTTATTTTCAACTTGTTTTCAGTTGTTTTGGGTTTTGCATTCCCCTACTGGTTATAATATTTTTTGGAGTTACATTTATTTATTTTCTTACCTCCAAGTTGTTGAGATGAAGTGGTTTGAGCCACATTCACCTTGGAGGATTGTGCAGGAGAAGGAACATATTTGGTGTTTGTAATAGTATTTTATGAGTCTAGGTGGCCTTGTTGCTCAGTCGATTCATTTGTAGACTGGGATTTTATAGAACCTATCATGCCATAGGCATGGGATTCTGGGGATTGTCTTAAAGGATGATTCAAAGTTAGATGAGCATGAGGAATTAGTTAATAAAATGTGTCGAAATGAGAATACACTAGGGCCAAATATTTATCATGGTTGATCTCTTTCTCTTCAGTGACAACACCTCCCATGGAAACATCTCTAGCAATGGATGGTAGGAGTGACTTAGTGAATCAATCTTCCAAGAGTTGGTCCATAATTGCAGCTTTAATCAACCATCATTGTTGCCTCCATTCATGAATATGATCAAACATATGGGTGGATGTGGATCACCTAAGAAAGGTTAGAAGCTCAGTACTGATATCATATTTTATTGGCAGTTGGAAATGGGTAAAAAATGCCATAGCGAGGGAGTTAAAGTTTCCAAAGGAGTATCGTGACAACTCGATATACCATTTTGTTCTCAAACCTGTGAGACTTATTTGGAAAAGTATTAAGTGAATGGAATCATCCATCAAGGAGTTGTAATAACACCAAATATGGAAGGTCATTACTTTATTTTTGGGATATTCTCTAGGCTTCTTGTTGAACTTCGATATATCATAGGGTAGTTTGGAAGGAATCGGTGTCTAGAATAGGGCATGTTGCTTGGGATTGTTACTCGAACATGACAAATCAGGAAGATCTAATGTATCTTAAAAGGGAAGTTGTTGGTTGGCTTTCATATATTGGTAGTATTGATACATCATGGGTATACTAGTAGGAACATGTATTAGTTGTGATGGCATGGTAAAACATGATGGTCTTCCCATATACTGTAGTTGATAGGGTTGGGGAGTAGGAAACATGGGGTTCATGGATTGAGTGGGAAAAACTCCTTGTGGAGGGATGCTCATAGGATAAGGTTGATCCCATGGAGTGTTTTCAACTCCCGTATATTGTAGTCCAATATAAATTCCTTTAGTAGTAGCAGTGGAGGGGAATGACAGAGTAGTTTGTCCCTAGGCTTGTAGGTGGTTTTCAGTAAGGTATTTCCCCCAAACTAGTTGTTTCCCCTATGATGAAGATTTCCCCATATTTGAAGGTTCCCCCCCAGCTGTAACTCCCCCCCTTGTATGAGGTTGAACAATTTGTGTGACTCTCATAGTGTTACCAACTTGTCCTAGAGGGGGGAAAACCAATATTCTTGTCACATGGCCTAGGGTAGCAGCACTGTTGGCCACTTGAATGAAGATAGGTAGCAGAGAAAAACCAATTAAAGAACTTGGTGTAAAGATATATGCAACTCTAGTGGTGGGAACATAACTAAATCCATGTGTGAAAGGTTTTGTGCTCACAGATGGTTGTGATTAGGAAATCTAGGTCAATGATGTTCCCCCACAAAGGAGAAACACCAATACTAAATATTTGTGGAAAAGTAGGTATCGCAGGTTCAAATACAAAAAATGTAGAGAGAGGGGGTGATACCACCAATCTCTCTGAATAGTCAAGTGGAATGGGATCCATTCCTAAATACTTTGTACTAAATTTATTAGGTGGTAAGAGGTAGGAAGAGAAAGAATCAGTATATCTTATGGATGGTAACTCAATGACTAGTGAATGAAAGGGACCAATTAAAGGGGGATTTGAAAGAGGGAAAAAAATTCCTTCCTTGATGGTTTCAACCACCCCTTTGAGTTGGTCACTTAAGGGAACTACACTCCCAATATCAGAATAAATATCTTCATTGATGTTTCCTTCATTGGAATGGTTGTGTGGAGGATTGTGCCCTTTAGGATCCAACGCTTGCATTCTATGAGATATTTAAAGACCTTGGTTGGCCATGGTGAAATTATAACAGAAATGATGATTCTTAAGGCCAACTACAAATGTTGAAAGAACACACCCCTAATAAATCTAAAGGAAATCAACTATGTAAATCATAGGTGAAGGGATGTTTTGAAGATGGGATATCAAGCAATCAACAAAGATATGAGAAAGAGTTATGATAATCCTCACACAAAAATCCCCCCAGGTGCAAGTAATATCCCACAGGAAAATACCCTCTTGGTTTCCTGAAGAGGAGATTGATCTTCTGTCACATGTACCATAAGTAACCTTCCTTGTAGAACGAACCCTCCTTCTAGACACCTGTGTGGAATCCTAGTAGAGGTTACTATGTTTTCCAATTCACAATGAATATTCAGGGGGGTACAGTCGACAATCAATACTAGCAAATGGGCATGGGAATGCTGGACACAAATCCACATCCCAAAAAGTGAGAACAAGTGGTGTCACTCCGAGGAATTGTCACTCTTCAAAGCCACAAACTTACAATAGTGCCACTAGGAAAATAGAAGAGGGGAAATCTCAACCAATCACTTTGCTTGACCTCATGTTTGACTCCTTTGTGAGAGGATATTTCCCAACTAACATTAATTACTGCTACTATATTTTCTCTCTATCTAGTATTATACAATTATACAATTTTGTTTAGCATCCTTGAATATTTTACTCGCTTTTCCCTAATCCAAAGGCCCTATCCTTACACTATTGTCAGTGTGCTATAAAACAAAATATGTCTAATTGGTTTTATTAAGTTCCTTGGTTAGTTTTTAATGGCTGTTTTTTACTCAATAGGGTGTATGAAGATGAAACTCATGGTGTTATGACTCGACCCTAAAAACATGTAGAAAGAATGAAATGAAAAGATTTGGTTTCGATGAATTCTATCCGAGGGAAGGAGAGGAGCTATTTTTATTTTTAATGAAAATAAATACCCAATGCCATGGAAATTTTGTTTTTCCGTTAACAAATGCAGAGAATTTAAAATTCCAAACTATCAAATTAATATCCTTGAAATCCAAAAACAAATGCAAGACAATCTCGTTTACAATGTGTATCCAAAACTCTACCTATGGAAGTAGAATGAAAACACTTTTTGTTTCCTTCTTTTCAAATTACATGAAAAACTAAAATAATAGTCTTATTTTTCGTTTTCTTACAATCAAAATGAAAGGGATCAATGACACTTACAAAGGATCTCAAATCTAAATAAGATGAAGAAAAAAAACACTTAACTAGGCTAACAAGTAGTAAAATAATCCAATCACAAGGATGTCTTCAACACTTGTTACTTGCAAACATAAAACTCAATCTTTCAATGGTCGCAAAAAACCAAAAAAAATGAAATCAAGAGAAATACCTTTTTGAAACCTTTTAAATTTGATCAAAGAAAAATTGAACATCCATGAAAGAGTTGTGATAAGGCCAATGAATTATTGAATATATGAAGGATAGGTGTTTATCCAAAGAGAAGAAAGAACTCAATCAAAGGAGGCCTAAAACAACATATTCCAATTCCTAAATAAACAAAATAGATTCCAAAGACAAAGAAGGAAGTTTGAAAAGTCTTAGAATCAAAATTATAGAGTTCAAAATGCCCAAAGGTAATAGGCATTTGACTGATAGTCACATAGACTCAAAAAAAGAATAAAGAGAACCTAAAGTGATCTAGTACTCCAAAAATTGATAGGAGAAGGAAAATTTCAAAAGGAGTCATAAATAATTGCAGTTACTAAATTTAAAAAGCAATCAAAATATTAATAAAGTAGCAAAGACTCTTATGTAAAAGCATGAGACAAAACACTGACAAAAAAGAGAAAGGGAAGAGTCAAAATTCACAAAGAAAAGAGATTAAATCCTTTGTAACACTGAAGAAAGGTTGATGATCAAGGCCTCATCACCCCCAAGACACTAACGGAGGGGGATAATCAAGATATTATCACTTTGTACTCCCTTATAGTGGAGGGATGAATTCTGGAACTTGGTGAAAAAGACAAACATTTTCTCTGATATGATGAAGGGTCGGGTTCTTGAATGAATATACTTTCTAGGGATGATGAGGAAAAGGGAAAAATCAAATAATATCCATACAATCAAGAAGGATCAAGTAACAAACAAGAACTCAAAAGGATAGAAAATACTAAGGAAAGATCAAAATGATCGCTCCCCAATATGGCCGCCAATTTACATTGTGGAAAAGTTCCCTCGATAGAAAGGTGAAATGATCCAGGTGGATATCGATGACCACCCACCTCTTCCAACTGGCTCAAAACAATTTTATGACAATTTTGGCAATTTACTATTTTTAGCAGTTTGTAACTTTCAGGGCCATTTTGAGGGCCTAAATGACATTTTTTCAGGATAGAGTTTATCAATGATAGCCAAAGGCTTTGATTGAGCCATGAAAATGAATCTCCCCAATGATACCTTTCCAATGAGCTATTGTGCGCCCCAAACGAAGATCGTATGCCAAAGTTACACCCCCGGGAATTTGATACACCAAACTACCCAAAACCGGGTCCACAAAACTGTTGGATTTTCATATTCTGGGGTTAGGGTTTCGTATTTTATTTATGATAAAAATGCATTTGGATCCTCATTGTAAAATCATATTCTTGTGAATGCGATTAGCAGACACATCTCTTCTAAGAGATAAATTGCCACCATTCTAGCGAGTCTTTCACTCTGTATTTTTACAGTCATTGTACGTTTTCGCTCATTATTAGAAAATTGTGTATTATTGTATCTCTGTGTTTATGGTTGCATCTCTGAGATAAATTTCTATTATATTATTCGATATATGAGATATATCTTCCCATTTCTTTATTATATCTCCACTCTCATTTTGTGCCGAAAATAATCTGGATCATGAAACCCCCTTTGGATCAAGACTCCTTTGGTCCCATACAGAAAAAAAAGGTTTTCTACTTTACCCCTAGATCTACTATTTATGTCAACAATCAGAATGAGAAGGGAATGGTAGATGCATTTCCTCTTTTTTGTTAGTTTTCCTTTCTACTCCATCCCTTTATCTTGATGTCCAAGCTCTTGGTGCAAGATAATTCCTGTAAGGAACAAAGAAATACCTCCTTCTTCCACTATATATTGTTAAGAAGAATAGATCTATGTATATCGGATTAGGGAAAAAATAGACATGCATATAGTGAACATTATAATCATGAGGGGAATATCCCAAGTCATATTATGGAAATAAATAAATAGAAAAGAATTTACAACCTTAATGTCAATGTTGCAATAGCTCCTCCAAGATATCCTTTCCAACCCCTTGAAAATCACAGATCAACAGTATAATATCTTAAACTTATTCCCCCTCTTTCACCCAAGATTGACCTTCATTATATAGGAGTTGAGGAAACATAAACATAAGATAATTTAGAGGATATGATGGGATCAAATGAGGATTTAGTTGAAAAAACAAGATTGGCCTTGCCTTGGATAAAGGGTAGCTCGAACCAACCTCTAACCAATTGAAATATCCTAGAAACCACCTGTTAGAATAAGGCATTATAGTTGTAACTACTTCATTTCAACCCAAAAACTAAGCACGGGGTGAGGTTATTTCTCCCCTATAACTGGGCAAGGAGTGATGATCATGGTTTATCCCCCTATCCATATGGGCAGGGGGGTGATGATCCTACAAAAATGGCCAAAAACTCAAGGTGAAAGCTAGTATTTCAACCTTCAAATGACAGTTTCCCTTCCAACATGTCTAGGGAATATGAAAAACACTCCCTCATGGTGATCAAATTACAAAACTTGGTAGTGTGAAAAATAGGTGTGTAACACTAAGGATGGATAATGTTCCCCTCACAATAGTCAAACTCACAAATGATTCCAGTCCACCATATCTCCTCCCCTCAACCTCCACAACTCAAGGGATGGAATACTTGTTCACTGCTCATATTCCCTCATGCATTTATACCTCCCTCTAGGGCTTCCACTATAGGATGGATATGAATTATACTTATTGGGACCTCCAAAATTCTATAGCTTCAACACAAATTCTCCCAACAAGAAAACACATGCTTCCTTGGATGAATTTTGAACAAAAATTCACTCTCAATCGCACAACCTCTTTCTCCATGAAATTACAACTCCAAATAGTTTTCAAGCGCGACCACAACAACTAGATTCAAGATTCAGTACTCAAAACTCCATTCCTCACTAGAAAACTCCATGTAAGAATACTCTTCATGCCAATAACATGAATGCATAATTTTGGTGTCCTACCCATACAAATTTCCTCTATTTTGTATGCTTTCTAGACTTGCACTCTTCCCCAAGATGATTGTACTCATACCCCATGCTCTCAATAACTATGGGATGTGACTCTCACACCCACCCTCTTACATGAATTTAATGATTGGGCTCTAGAACACTCAATGACTAATGGAAGGTTCATGGTAAGAATAATTTAGAAAGAAATACAAAATGGGTTTTGGTTTAATAGACATGGGTAAACTACCCCCCTTACAACCCTTCCCTCTCTTGCAGAATTCTTAGCCCCAAAATATTCATCTATGTCCATCTACAATTGACAATGCATTTCATTCATTATATTCAATTTACATAATTTACATATTACATCGCTTTGGCTCTCAGCTACATACTACATTTACAATATACATCACTTGGATCTCATCCATGTACTAAATCTACAATATACATCTCTAGTTTGGGGTTTGAAAACGAGGATGTTACAAAAACCATGGTTTAATAAGGACTAGATATTGTGAATAATGATTCACGGATTATGACTATAAACCATGTTTTTCCTATGTATATGATATTTATAGATGCATATGGTAAGATTTCTCTTCACCATCCCTAATTATCTAAACCAAAAAAACAATTTTCTATGAATGGTTCAAATTCAGGTTACAAGATTGGGATTCAATGGATTCATTAAAAAAATATGTTACATTGAATTGATTTGGAAGTGAATGATTCAATCAAATATGGTTATTTATGGAGAATGATGGGAAAATATTCATTCACTCAGACAAAATTGCGTCATGTAGCATAAATCCATTCGATCAATCTAGGCATGGATGTCTACATCTATTTTGAAAGTTTAGCCATTTCTTCTAGAGAGGAATTATTTTCCATCCCATATGCTCTTGAAGGGATGTATAATGTTAGCTAATGAATCCTCTAGTACAACACCATCATGTGTCAAAATACTTGAAAGTAAAGAGGTTGTTATTTTTAAAGGCCATTGTATCCCAACATATGTAAATTTACATCAACAAGAGATGCTTTACACATAGAAATCTTTGTTGATACTACTGGATATCATTAATGGGATGCGTTTATAAATACCTTATTCCTTTTATTCATTATTATTTTTTATATTAAATTTTTTCATATTTCTAGGATATTTTAATGCTAGAATGGGAACTAACTAATATTTTATCTTGTGCAATGGTGACAACTCTAATTCTCTATGGTTATATGAGGACACAATTTTAGTTATCAAATAAAAAATAATTTTGAATTCTTGCTTGAGAATCTATTCGAATTTGAGTTGACCAGGATTTGTACTTCTCAAGATATAATAATTTTCAATGGCCTAATGTAGTGGTTGAAATCTATCCTAATGATTTATATTCATGGGCTTGGTAGTAGTGTCATATATAATTTTATTGATCCAATTGGATATTGGTGGCCACCCACCTATTCCAAATGGCTCCTCGTGTCCATTTTTTGTTCAACAAGTTATTTTGTACTACTTTGTAATTGTGGGTTCTACACTTCTAGGGATGTTTGAAGCCCCACACATCCTCCAGGTGGATACAGGTGGCCCCTCGCCTAATCCACCATCAAACTCTAATTTGTATCTCTCTGAAATACCTTTCCAAAGGGATATCACACGCCTAAAACGAAGGTCGTATGAAAAAGTTACTACCCTTGGAAGTTGAGGTACCAAATTACACCAACTTACCCATAGGGCCCACATGACGTTTTGCATTTCAACTTCTAGGGTTAGGTTTTTGGATGTATATGGTTTTGGAATTCATGAGTAATATAAAAAAGGCCTCAGGAGACTCATTGTAATCCATTATGCTTAGACAGATGCGTGTAGCAGTCACATCTCTTCTCAGATATAGCTACCACCATTCAATCAAGTGTTTCAGTTATGAAGTTTTACAATTTCAACCTATTCCATTATTTAATAGAAGATATTGTTCACTGGATATTTACGTTATTCTTCATATATATATTTTTATCGTATTTAGTATGTTAATCAGTTCATTCCACTCCTAAATCTAGATCATTGGTATCAGAGCAATCTTCTCTTCATTTTTTTTTCTTCATGCATGTCTTCGAAAAGATTTGGGTACAAGAAGTTGTCACTCGAACCAATGGAGCCATTACAAGATCGGTCGCACCGAGCCCGACAATAACCCATGGGGGAAAAATGACAGATGATGGAGTAGGAGATCCTATTAAAATGTTGCTCAAGGAAGACCTTGTGTGACAAAGGAACAAAATGATGGACAACTTCTCATAGATCCTTCGACGAATACCCACAAGAGAAGCATCTTCATCAAGAAGCTATGCAACCCCCTTCAAGGTACATGTAAGTTTTTATATTTCATATTTGAAGGACTGATAGATGTAGATGTTGTAGATAAATGGTTGAATCTACTCGAAGGATATTTTTTGGTCCATAATTTTTTCGATTGGGAAAAGATCACTTTTTCACTCCTCAAGGTCGTTCCCCATGTTAAAGACTAGTGGGATACTTACTCTACGAAAAGGGCCATGGAGGAATATACAATGTTTCTGGTGGCCCTTACATTGGATTCCTTCTAGGATTCCATTAAAGAACAATACTACCCTGTTGGAAGCTACGAGGACTAGTACACTAGATGGACCACCCTACGTCAAGAAAGGGACCAGATAGCACTAGATTTCACCAATATTTTCCATACCCTATGCACCAAATTGGGTATCGAAGACTCTGAGCGTCATCTATTTCTCAAATATTGTGGTTTTTTGCATAGATACATTCAAATAGAAATGGATTTCCTGGTCATCACCTCATTGGGCATAGCTTATAGATATGATGTCAAGATCGAGCAGAAATTTAAACAGAAAAGGCAAGAGTTTGGATCTACAAATCCCTCATAGACGAAGAAGGGAAAAGGCATCCCCAACCCACAAAGAAAGGGACCAAGTCAAGATGGTTTCCCTCAAGACAACGATTCCAATCCGCAACACAATAAGGGAAATGAGAAGATGAAGAAGGACATGGGAAAATGGTGTGAATACCATAAAATTCCTTGGCACAACACCGAAGAATGTTGCTCCAAGAAGTCCCTCATGGCTGAGCTAAAGGATTCCGAGTCATAGGTCGATTCTGATTCCAAGTCAAATCTTGAAGGAGGGAAGCATATGAGCTATGTTGAACCTAGTGCCACTTTCCCTACCACCAAAGTCCATCCAAGTGAACCAGAAGAACCAGAGGAAGGGGAATGCCTCTTTCAGTCGCAAATGTTGGTCAAGGGGGCTCTGCTTCATTTCATTGTCGATAGAGGTAGTCATAAGAATGTAATTTCAGCAGAGTTCATCAAGTAGTTGGACCTTCCAATGACACCACACCCACAACTCTACACCATCGGTTGGCTTCGCCAAGGAAGAGATCTTTGTGTTAGCCAACAGTTTCTTCTGCCCTACATCATCAATCCTTTCAAAGATGAGGTACTATGCGATATTTCTCCCCTTGAAGTTTGTGATGTTCTTTTACAACAACCATATTTGTGTAAGTGTCATCCTATGTATGAGTCTAGACCCCGCAGTCTTATTTTTACTTTGGATAGACAATTGTAAAGGATCCTAGAGGTAGCACCGCCTACTGTTGTTTCTTTAATATTTTCTAAGAAATGCAGTAAGTTCATTTCATAGACCAGGAAGTTCGTCTTCTTTGTGATCCATGATCATAGTAAGAATAAGGTCATTTCCACATCCGTGGCCTCTACAAAACGCTTCTTTTTCCAGCAAAAGCAAGTGGACGAGATCGTGGAAGAATAAAGAGACATATTATCATCACCTACAGGGGTACCAAAACACTTCCAAGTCAATCATCCAATTGATATGACCCCTGGTGCACCTCTACCTAGTCGACCAACCTATTGGTACTCGCTGATGGATAGTGAAAAAATCAGTCATCAGATCTAAGATATTCTTCAAAAGGGGCACATCAGACCCAACTCCTCCCCTTACGAAATCCTGATTGTACTTGTGTAGAAGAAGGATGAGACTTGGTGACTCTGCATTGATTACAGATCCTTAAACAAAATTACACTTAGGAACCACTACCCCATTCCCAAGATTGATGACCTTCTTGAACAAATACAGGGGGAAACGTTCTTCAGCAAGATTGACCTAAAGTCTGGCTACCACCAGGTTCCCATCGAGCCAACTGATGTATGGAAGACAACCTTCAAGTCTAAATAAGGTCTCTATGAATGGCTAGACAACCTTAACAAATGCACCAACCACTTTCATGAGGTTGATGGATGATGTATTGAGACCCTTGACCAAATAATTTTTGGTAGTATATTTGGATGACATCGTCATATTCAACAGAACATGGGAGGAGCACATGCAACATATTCAACATATTTTGAGCACTCTGTGGTAGCACAAGCTTGATGCCAACTTGGAAAAATTCTCTTTTGGCATGAAGAGGGTCCAATACTTGGGCTACATTGTTGATGCACATGGGGTACATGTTGATCCAAATAAGATACAAGTCATCCATGAATATACATCCTCGACCACACTAACCGAGCTTCAGATCTTTTTGGGACTAGCTAGCCTCTACCGATGGTCCATGTTGGGATTCTCACATATTGCATGGGCCCTCAACCAGGTGACCAAGGGAAGTGGTAGGGACAATTTCATGTGGGGGAAGGAGAAGAAATGAGCATTCGATGATATGAAGCATGGCTTATCATCATCTCTAGTACTTTTTATCCCCCACTTTTAGGGATAACTAGGAGATCATGTCTCAAGGCCCACAGGTCCTAGACATGGAGTACCGAGAGCTAGATATAATTTAGCATGGCCCTGGAGGGCCCATATTCTCTCCATTTTAGCATCTCTACTTTATCAGTAGCACTAACATCCATCACCATCAACTTGGTCTTGTGTCAAAGATGGTTCTTTCTCCATGAGGTAATGAGTTCGAGAATCATGGTATGTGTCACTATGATCTTCAAAACCTTCGAATATGTGAATTTAATTCCATTTATTTCTAACAAATGCTTGGATCTTATACTTTCCCACTTGACCATGTCGAGGGGGAATGATAGGATTCCCTAGTAAGCCTGTGTCCATATGTTTTGGTTTGCCACTGGAGGGATTTTTGAAAATCCATCGTCTTCTCCCATCATATCATTGCCTTTTCATCTTTCTTCCCTCTCATCTATCCCATTACACTTGTCTGGGCACGAGGTTGACCTATTTTCAGGATTGCACCTTATCTCATGGGAAGAAGGGGCTAATGGCCCAGAAGGTAAAAGCAAGATGGAAAAAGATGAAAGCCTAAAATAAACCTCAAAATGCTTCACCTAGGGATCCCCGAGAAAGTAATAAAAGGCTTCTGAGCAAGAAACAAGAGGGACCCTTGAAAATAATAAAACAAGACCTAGTCAGAGAATAGGGGGTCTAATCATGAGCCAACCTATTAGGTCCATGGGTACCTAGTAGTATGACATTAACACCACTTGGTTACCATGCCAGGGTAGTGAATCTTGGTGGCATGGACAAGAGAAATGGGGTCTCATCACGAGCCAACCTTCTCATTTCTGTGAAAGTACTTATGGGTAATGCTATCACCACTGGTCACCACACTAGGGAAGTGTCCCTTGATTTATCTTCTTGAAGAAAAAAAGGCAATAAAAAAATAAAGAATAAAGAATAAAAGGCATGAATGGGCTTGGAAAAAATTTCATCTAGGACAGGTGTAGCTCACCTTCTACAAAGGCACCCACATGTAAAACTTTGCATCCTCTACTCTCACCGCACCCACTTGCCTGGACATCCTTTATCCACATCACCCACCTACATGGATCTAATGAAATCTCTTCTGAAAACTTTCCTCTTCCAGTGGACACTAGCCCAATAGGATGCCCTGTCACTTTCTCCAAACTTGTATTGCAGGCTTGTATATAGTCTTTGATATTTTAACTGGGGTAATAGGGTTTTTATGCTCATGTTTAATAATATTGATGATGATATGTGATTGACATTGCTATGATCCTTTTGACTTATGATCCCATGGAGGGTGTATTTGTTTATGTGTAGGATCATTCTCGATGGATAGGTACCATGTTGGAATGATACACATGGGGAGATGATCAGTTCAGACCTCCATGGGAATGAATATCCCACCAGATGGATGTTGAGACCCCAACAGGGAGAAGAGACCGGACATAGGGGTTTTCACAGAAGAGAAGGAGGACGACTTGTAGAGGCACCCCAACATAGCTTGACCTAGGGGGGTTGTGCCCTTTTCAGCAGAATGTTGGCCTTGGAAGGCCTAGGACATCACCCTTCATGAACATAATGTCACCTAGAAGGATGGACGTTTTGGGAGACAATTGGGGCAGTTTTGGCACATGTGGTAGGTTGGGGAAGCCTAATGAGGGCTAACATTTTTCTCTAGGATGTTGCATTTTCCCTAGAAGAGGCTAGAGTCACCCTAAAAGGGGCATGGAATCTCTCTTTATCTTTATTAGGTTTTAATTTTAAGCATTTAATGTAAAACAATATGATTTTTAGTATTTTCGCCTTGTTATCCCTTTTTATGACCTAAAAGTGAAATTAGGTCATGGCACTGTATAAATTGAGGGTTTTTACCTTCATTTTTTCATCATCTTTCAATTAGTCATTAGTGAGGTATGAAATTTATGCTACAAATGGTTTTCTTGGCTGAAATTGTGAGGTGCACTTGTTGAAGGAAGACATTTTTGGAATTCTATTGGTTTTTTTGGTATTTCTCTTGGTGGAAGGTGTTACAACTAGGGTTTGGTATGCTATTTCTTGGTGAAATGTAAGTAAATTTCTACAAAACTTCTTAATTGAATGGTTGTATTGTTATTTCTTACACCTATTGTTATGATTTTTTGAATAAAACCTAGCTAACAAGCACACATTATAGGTCCTTGTCTCATGTCCCCGTCAAGATTTTGAACCATTTATTGAAGAGAGTTAAAGCCTTGCCTTAGCAATACTCTTTTCTTCCTCTTCCATGCTACCTGTCTTTCTTATTGAGCTAAGAATGAGAAAACACATCAAGGCCTAGTTCCCATACACCTTGTTGAGTCGATTTTCCCTAGGGTTTGCTTGGTAAAGCCTTGCTATAACAACACGTTACTTGCAAAACCTCTTGTCTTAGTCTTATGCAATATTTTGAGCTAGCCAATTTTCCATTTAAGCTAAGGAAGGAGGAGAGATCATTGAGGCCTAGTTACCTCTACACCAAAATAAGACCCTCTCGCCTAGGGTTTCCTCCTTGAGGCCTTGCTTTAGCAAAAACTCAAGGTCTAACCCTCTTATCCTTATTCTTATTACTTTCACATGGTCCTTCAACTTTTGTGTCCTCTACTTTTGACTCCATTAACCCTAATTCATTGATCTAAAGACCTCTTTTGTCTTGAGTAACTTGATCACAACCTCAATCTAACACTTAAAGAAATTACTAATTTTTCTAACCCTATCCTAAGACTAACCCTACTAACTAATTATTGTCGTCATCCTTTTTCTATTAACACCATTGTGCAACCATTGTTTTACTTGTGAGCAATTGAATGGTTAATTAGGGCATTATTTAAATGAAGTGTTAATTGTTACATTGAATGCCACATTCATTTAGCATTTATTGAGGAAGTGATATTGCACATCATTTATATTATATAAACATTGACTTCTTCAATATTTGTTTCTCAATTTCTTATATATTAGATAGTCATTGAT
>JZKD02S1886885.1:306440-331196 GCA_000966675.3 Picea glauca | reverse complement strand
TTGCCTTCTAAAAAACCCATGTCATCGGGGACATCCCCCCTGGGATTTACCTCCCTAAATAGAAAGAACCTTCCCATCTAGGTGACATTATGTGGGACTACTTCAGTTACGCCAGGTTGTCTCTTTACATCTATATTTTATCCTAACTACAAACCATGTGATAAAATTTTGGCATCGTTGTCGGGGAACACTGAGTCAAACCTTCCTCAAAGATGACACTTTTTGGTAAGCCTTGCCTCTAGAGGCCTTATCTTACAAGCTTACCTGATGAATCCACTTTGGGTGTTTTCCCTTATCTTTTTGATAGTTTCAAGCAAATTATCTGGCGACTCCACAAACTACAAGAAGGTATAATAATCCTCCTCAATCCTTTAGAAGAAAGCCTCCCCGAAACTCTCCTATTGTAAAATCACTTTTTGGAGGAAGTATTCCTTTGAAAACCATGTCTATCTTAGCAACTCAGACCAATACAATGAACCCAGCTAAAAGACAAAGACAATGGTCATCTACTCTTTTCAAACTACTAGACATGTCAGCTATACCAGGCTACCCTAGGCAAATGCCACCAACGTATGAAAAGTTTATTGGTACTGATGAAGTCATTGCTGAATAGCACATGAGCAAGTTTTGGGCGTTTTTTCATCTTCACCGCATTAGTGATGATGTTGAATACCTAGTCATGAAATTTTTCTCCGCTACCCTCCTTGATGCTTCAAGGCATTGGTATCTCAGCCTACCTAATGGAAACATTAAAACTATGGACAAGCTAGAAGAAGCCTTTCTCAAGATATGGAGCATCAAAGAAGAACCCAACATGCTTCTTACCAGATTAAACTCTCTTTGGAAACATGAGAATAAATCTATTCAGGAATGCCATACTAGGTTTGAAACTTTGTTGCAAAAGATCCCTGTAAGCCATCATCCAAGCAGTGATTATCTTGTCTATATTTACACCAAGTCTTTTACTAGCCAAATAGGGTATCTTCTTAAGGACAAAAATCCCCAATCAATCCAAGAAGCTCAAGATTTGGCTACTAAGATCGAGGGAAACCTCCATTCATCTAAGATTGAGCCTTTCACAAATCCAAGGGGTAAATGGACTCTAAACCAAAGATAGTTCACAATACCAAGCCCACTTCAGACCTTTATGCCATTATGGAAAAGTTAGAAGCTTCCATGGATGGCAACATGAAAAATCAAGAGTTAATGATGAGTATAATTGTCAACCTAGAAAGAGCCTAGAACCAAGCACCCAGGGTCCCGTACAAAGGTCAACTCCAAAAGGGGAACCGGTTCTATAATCGAAAGAATGATCGGGAAGTTCCAAACACCGTATCCCCTACAAATGTGTTGGAAAACTGAGAGGGGGGGGGGTGAATCAATTGTTACCGTGCTTAAACAATTATGCCTATTTAAAACTCATTACAGACCTCTCAATGATAATCACAGTAATGCAGGGAAGTAAGCATTGTAACATTCAACATCATTCATACATATGAGATATAAAAAGACATATATTTCCTGAGGAAACCCATAAAGGGTAAAAACCTATTTTTCTTTATATGATAAGTAATCTTTACATTCTTTACATTATCATACGTATGAGCTTGAAATCATTGTGAGGATACAATCTTTGTTTTGCAGGCTCCAACTTGCTGAGAGCACCAACTCTCTGTTTTCTCTAGCACCCACTAGAAGGAAGCACCAACTCCCTGGTTTCTCTAGCACCAACTAGAAGGAATCACCAACTCCCTGAGTGTTTCCAACACTAATTGGATGGAAGCACCGACTTCCTGTGTTCAAGCACCCACTTGAACCTATGAGGACAATAGTCCTCCCTACGACCCTGGATTATCAATATGAATTACTGAAACTTATTACAATGATATAATGTTCAACAACAACTTACTAGACTCATCATTGTTCTGCAATATTTCATTGTTCTGTTTGCCTCACCGCCTTCCTGCCCACATGACTTGCATTGTATGTTCTTCTTCTTTTTATGTTGTGTGCGCAATTCCTCTTCAATGCACCTTTTGTCTTCTATGCATTTCAGTTGTTTCACTCCACCACCTTCTTTACACTTACATCACTCACAACAACAATAACCATCACAACTCCAACAAAAACAACTCCCCATCTCTTCTCTGTCCCGTGTACTTATAGCTTCTTTTCACCTTGTGCATGCAATGTGTGCCATCCTTTGCATCCTCACACCACGTCGATATCCTCCACATATCGAGTGCTCTTCCTATTCATCGTAACTCTTCAACTTCTCTGGTGGTTCCCACCACGCGTCAAACATCACTAGGTGTTCTGCTGAGATTCCTCAGCCTCTTTGGAAGTTGAGACTCCTAGTCTTCTCTGTTACAGTCGAGCTCACCCTCTCTATTTTAGTTACAGGCTCCAACCCTCTTCTAGCTGTCAATCCCCCCTATGACCAATCTTGATCCCATTGGAATATTCCCATAGAGACTCTTCATCTCCTCTGGTAGTCACAACGAAGTCTCCTCGAATCTTCTGGCAGAAACCATCAATGGTTTCTAGCAGTTACACTGTGAGGAGCAACATTAGCCCTCCAATTATGCTCAAATTCACCTGCACCGTTGGATTAACTTTGAAGGATATTGTCATTATTTACCCATTTAGCTCTTTCACAATTCAGAGATTCTGTGATGAGACATCTTGACTCTCCATGTTATGAGCTCTGAAAAGGATCTTGGCTGCTCTAGCTCCCTCCTCTATGTGACCACAGACGGTGACCACCGGTTACAACGATAATTCACATTTTCAATATTTTGGCATTTGTATGATCTAGTGTCTCAACACTCCCATACGCAACCCCTAAAATTCTGAGGTGGAGCTCATCTGCACTAGGTCCTTCCTCCACGTGACCACACGTGGTGACCATAAACTCCGCTAAAAGGCATTGCGAACTCATGATCTTCATCAACCCTGATCGATGGTCCACGATCTCGATGAATCAATGGTCCAGATATTTTCATGATCTCGCATCTCGTTGTTCCTTAGGTGGAGGTTCTCGTCCCTCTAAGTCGCGATAGGCGAGACTCCAAGATGCAGCTTAGATCAATGGTCCACATTCTTGGTGATCCGACGATCTTGATATTTTCACGATCTCGCATCTTGTTGTTTCTTAGATGGAGGTTCTCGTCACCCCAAGTCGCAATAGGAGAAACTCTGAGAAGGAGCTGGATCAACGGTCAAGATAAAACCTCGATCTGACAGCTAAGATAAAACCTCGATGTGACAGCTAAGATCAAACCCCATTCCTTTGACTTTCCAGTCAGCGACATGACGATATTTCTCCATGTGTCCTATGGACCCAATGGTTCAGATATTGTCATGATTTCAACACTTCACAGGACTTCTTCATCCTTGATAAACGGTCCACATTCCTTGGTGATCTGACGGTCAATATCTTTTCATGAATTCACATATCATGAGTTTGAGCCTCTTTCCTTTGAATTTCCTGACCTGCGAAACTATGAAATGAAGTCTTTGTGGTGCTCTAATCTTTATCCATGCATCCTCTTGATCCAACAGATCACAATTATCCTATCTACCTTGCAACTTCACCATATCTAATAGCTATTGGTCCTTCGTAGTTACCCCAGATCCTACGGCCCAAATCTTCTCACGATTTCACCACTTCGTGATTTCGCCACTTCGCCGTGTAAGTTCTCGACACCTTCAAGTCCCGATCTATGAAACTCTGAAATGGAATCAAACCAACATAATTCATCATTTCGTATTTTGCCTCTTCTTTCACTTTAATGAATGTGCAGGTTCTCCCTTATCCAATGATGGTCGGATATTATGCTCAGATCTGATGCCTAAGATTTGTCCTCCTCTTCTGCACATTCTTCTTGTCTACAAATAGATCTGATGGTCCTCCTTCTTTTGGGAATTTTGAAAGAGATCCAATGATCACTGACTCTTCTCCTCCTGAGCTTACTCATCCTCCTTACTTGGAAGAATTTCTAAGTGTCAAGGGCCTCCACCTTTGATCCTCCTGAGATCCTGAGTACACTATCTCTCTTGATCTTTAGCAATGAGTTAACCTCATCCCTGGTGCACACCTACGCACTGCATTCAACTTTGCACTAATTCCTCCTGAGCTTACTTTGTCCTTGTTTTTCCTTTGCTGCATACTCTGATCTTTCCATCAATGACAAGCACATACTACTTGTAAAGAATACCAACCATCATCTACACTATCTCTTCTAATCTTATCGAGCTTGCTCTGTAGCATCTCCCCAAAATACTTCTGGTGCCTGTCTGTTACATTCTTCCTTTACTCATGCCATCTTTGTTGCTGTAATTTCCATCAATGACAAGCATACATTTCCTATAAAACATGCCAACAATCTCCCTCTTTGGCATTGATGGCAACAAAGGAATCCATATTCATTTCTCCCCCTTTGACATCAATGTCAAATAGAACATGCTCCCCCTGAGTTGTTGCAGTATTTTTAGGAGGTATCAGATATTAAACCAATGCAAACTCCCCTTGACTAGATGGACTCTCTCATTTGAGGCCTACAAAATATTTGTATCTAAACTAGAGTCTTCTCTTTCTGATTCTTGGACCTATTCATCTTCATCTTCCGCTGTATCCTCTGTGGAAAAACTCAAAATTGCTCACCTCTCTTACTAGTACTCCTTCATCAACCTTTTCTTCTCATGAGTGGATGACTCCCCCTGTCACTGTTATCTCTTTGCTTCTGACTATTTTTCTCCTTTGTTTCTAAAATGTTAGCTTTTCCTAACAAGGTATTTCCTCTTGTTATCTCTACAGGATGTCATGTAAATCATTTTGTAAAACAAAATGTTGTTGTTGAAGAGATGTTGTTCTACTGACATACTGCGTAATTGTAGCTCGTACTTTTCAAGCAACCCTTGGATATCCCCATTGATTCTCATCAATCTCTATCACTGCAATTTTCATTTTTCTTTCATGATGCTTACCATCCAAACATTTTATGACCATATTCAATCACAAGAAAAAAATGCTACAACCACTCTCATACCTGCTTTTCTTTTTCACAGACAAAGGACCTGTATCAGGTTTCTTAGGAGTACTGATTTGTTCCTTGTTGTATCCAATACCATATTTTTCATTTGGTGATCTCTAACTATCCATGATCTCATCCAGGGTCATGGAGTTGTTTAAGAACTTGCTTTGGGTGTTTTCCTTCTCAACCTTCAAGACTTATGCTTCCAGCTTATGACATGGTTCTTCTCCTACTTCATCCATGGGGCAAATGCTAACTGAACATGCTTTTATTGTATCTTAATCTTCTTCTTTACTTGCAGGGGAGAATTAAATTTTAACATCATTAATTTTCCTTATGCCTTTATTCACCACTTTTACCGAGTTTACATTCACCTTACATTCTTTGGATGTGAACACCTCTTCACTTCCTCTATCACATTTTTGAATTGTACTAAACAAATTATGTTTCAGATCATCCACAAGAAGAACGTATTGGGCATCTCCTTTGTCATTACTCAAAATCATCATCCCTCTATCCTTGATTTTGCCTGGTTCATCATTTTCAAGGATCACATTTCCTTTTTTTATTTTACTTATGGAAAGTAGCTTATCCTTGTCTCTAGTCACATGCTTAGATCATCCATTGTCTATATTCCCAGAGGCCTTTTGTTTTTGAGTTGAAAGTTCTTGACCACATTTTTCACTATCTTTCCTTTCCCATGTGCTGGCCTTTCTATCTAAGAACTTTATCCTTGGATCTGCTTTGTAATTCTTCAGATGGCAGTTTGCATATTTGTGGCCAAAGTTGTGACAGTTATAGAATTCAATCTCATTGTTCAATAGGACAAAGTTATTTTTGCAGCATTGTCTACTCATTGACTGTTTATTATTTCTTGACGTCCTCAGTTGCATGTCTCTCGACTTAATTTGACAATTTGCAATCTGTGATAGTTTATTGCTTGGCTATATCATTCTTTGTTTTGGTAGATAGTTATTCCTTTGAAATATTAATTTCTCATGTCTAAGTCTTAAGGAACAATTTATAGCTTTGTGACCAAAGTTAGAACAGTAGAAACAATATCCATAGAAAAATTCTTTATACCTAGAAAATGGTTGTCTTCTTTGAGTAAATCGATTTCTTCCATGCTGATGATGTCTTTGAGCAGGGAGTGCATTTTTTCTTTGTTCTACAGATTCACTCCTGCCACCTATTTCTTTACTTGTTCTGGGCGACTGATTGTCTTTCTTTGTTTCCATAGGTTTTTTGTTCTCATTGGTTGTAGATTTGACATGGACAATAGCTTTGACAAAATTGATGGGTTCTTTGTTTCTTGACTGACCACTACTTGATCCCTCTTTATAACCCAAACTAATTTTCAACTTTGGATTCCTTTACTGATTCGATATGGTGGCTAATCCTTCTGAGGATTTGATACTTGAAAGATTCTAATTATACAAGGCTTGAAACTTCTCCATCTCTTTCCTAGTTTTCACTACTTCTTCTTCTAATGCTTCACATCTTGCCTTCTTTTCTGATAACTGTCGTTTCAGAATGTCTTCGATTTTATTTGCCTCTTCTAATTCTACTTTTAGTAGGACAAGGTCTTCATCAAGTGTTTTACTATCTTTCTCAAACTGTATCAGCAATTGTATTTGATTTTTGTTCTTCATTTTTAGTATGTCAATCTCTTCCAGTACACTGATCAGTTCTCCTTCCATGTCAACCATGACTTCTTCATTTTCATCACTACCTATGCTTTCAATATCATAATCCTCTTTGGCCATAAGCATGAAGTCATTTACTTTATCTTCACAGGAAGAATCACTATCGGTGTCTTTTGAGGAGTCATCATTGTTTACACATAAACTTTTCTTCTTATCAAATCTTCTTGATTTGTGCTTCTCTTCATCTTCAGAGTTTTGATCATGTTTCTTATGTGGACATTTATTTGCAAAATGAACTATCTTACCATAGTTGAAAAATTTGAAGGGAAACTTACCTTGGTACTTTCCTGATCCTTTGTTTAGTCTTCTCATGAATTTTGCTTCAATTTCATCAGGCTCACAATCTTCATTCTTATCTTCTTTAAATGATGCTTCTCTAGAGGTGGTTTTATCTGTGAATATCCTCATTTCATATGCAGTCAATGTTCCTAGAAGTTGATCAAAATCCAAAGTCTGTATATCATTAAGTTCTTCTATAGCTGAGACCTTTGGGTTAAACCTATCTGGCAGAGATCTCAAAATTTTATGAACTAAAGAGGATTCCTCAATTTTTTCACCAAGTGCTTTCATTTCATTTACTAGTTCTTCAACTCTCAGAAAATACTTCCCAATGGTTTCATCTTCTTTCATCTATATCTTTTCAAACTGTACTCTCTAGGTTTGAAGCTTGGCATCTTTTACCTTCTCATTACCTTCATAATTGTTAATGAGTTTGTCCCACATTTCTTTAGCAGTTTGAAGATGCATCACCTTCACAAACTCGACTTTTGCAAGTCCATTCAAGATAGCATTCATTTCCTTAGAATTAAAGCTAAATTCTAAATTATCATCCTTGGAATCTATCACAACAGGCTTTATGTATCCAGTCTCTACTACATCCTAGACATCAGCTCCTAAGGCCATTAGGTATGTTCTCATTCTAACCTTCTAGAAGGCAAAATTTGTTCCATCAAATAGAGGAGGCCTAGTGACTAAAGTCCCTTCATGGCTTGCCATCTTTAAGCTTACAGATCTACCTTTAAATAAAAGGCACCGACTCTGATACCAATTGTTGGACAACTGAGAGTGGGGGGGTGAATCACTTTTTACCGTACTTAAACAATTATGCCTATTTAAAACTCATTACAAACCTCTCAATGATAATCACAGTAATGCAGGGAAGTAAGCATTATAACATTAAACATCATTCATACATATGAGATATACAGAGACAGATATTTCCTAAGGAAACCCATAAAGGGTAAAATCCTCTTTCTCTTTATATGATAAGTAATCTTTACATTATTTACATTATCATACATATGAGCTCCAACTTATTGTGAGGCTACAAACTCTGTTTTGCAAGATGCAACTTGCTGAGAGCACCAACTCTCTTTTTTCTCTAGCACCCACTAGAAGGAAGCACCAAATCCTTGGTTTCTCTAGCACCAACTAGAAGGAAGCACCAACTCCCTGAGTGTTTCCAACACCAACTGGATGGAAGCACCAACTTCCTGTGTTCAAGCACCCACTTGAACCTATGAGGACAACAGTCCTCCCTAGCACCTCACTACCACCCTGGATTATCAATATGAATTACTGAAACTTATTACAATGATATAATGTTCAACAACATCTTACCAGATTCATCATTGTTCTAATGCATTTCATTTCTCTGTCTGCCTCACTACCTTCCTTCCCACATGACTTGCGCTATCTGTTCTTCTGCTTTTTATTCTCTGTGCACCATTCCTCTTTAATGCACCTTTTTTCTTCTGTGAATTTCAACTGTTGCACTCCAACACCTTCTTTACAACTCCATCACTCACAACAACAATAACCATCGCAACTCCAACCACAACAGCCCCCCATCTCTTCTCTATCCCATGTACTTATAGCTTCTGTGCACCTTGTGCATGCAATGTGCGCCATCCTCTGCATCCTCACATTGTGTCGATATCCTCCACATCTCGAGTGCTTTTCCTATTCATTGCAACTCTTCAGATTCTCTATTGGTTCCTACCACACGTCCAACATCATTGGGTGTTCTGCTAAGACTTCTCAACCTCTCTGGAAGTTGATATTCCTTGTCTTCTCTGTTACAGTCAATCTCACCCTCTCTATTTCAGTTACAGGCTCCAACCCTCTTCCAGCTGTCAACTGCCCCTATGACCAATCTTCATCCCATTAGAAGATTCCCACAGAGACTCTTCAGCTCCTCTGGCAGTCACACCAAAGTCTCTTTGAATCTTCTGGCATAAACCATCAATGGTTTCTAGCAGTTACACTATGAGGAGCAACATTAGCCCTCCGATTATACTCAAATTCACCTGCACTGTTGGATTAACTCTAAAGGATATTTTTGTTATTTACCCGTTTCGCTCTTTCACAATTCATAGATTCTGCGATGAGACATCTTGACTGTCCATGTCATGAGCTACGAAAAAAATCTTGCCTGCTCTAGCTCCCTCCTCTATGTGACCATAGGTGGTGACCACTGGTTACAACAACAATTCACCTTTTCAGTATTTCGGCATTCGTATGATCCAATGTCTTGACACTCCCATATGCGATCCCAAAAATTCTGAGGTGGAGCTCATCTGTACTAGGTCCTTCCTCCACGTGACCACACACGGTGACCATAGACTGCGCTAAAAGGCACTGCAAACTCATGATCTTCATCGACCCTGATTGACGTTCCACGATCTCGATGAATCAACGGTCTAGATCTTTTCGCGATATCGCATCTCATTGTTCCTTAGATGGAGGTTCTCTTCCCTCCAATTCACGATAGGTGAGACTTCGAGATGGAGCTCAGATCAATGGTCCACGTTCTTGGTGATCTGACAATCTTGATCTTTTCGTGGTCTCGCATCTCGCTATTCCTTAGATGGAGGTTCTCATCACTCCAATTCGAATTGGAGAAACTTTGAGATGGAGCTTGATCAACGGTCAAGATCAAACCTTGATGTGATGGCTAATATCAAACCTCGATCTGACAGCTAATATCAAACCCCTTTCCTTTGACTTTCTAGTCAGTGACATGACGATATTTCGCCATGTGTCCTATGGACCCAATGGTTAAGATATTGTCGTGATTTCGACACTTCACAGGCCTTCTTCATGCTTGATCAATGGTCCACATTCCTTGGTGATCTGATGGTCAAGATCTTTTCGTGAATTCAGATATCACGAGTTTGAGCCTCTTTCCTTTGAATTTCCCAACCTGTGAAACTCTGAAATGAATTCTTTGTGGTGCTCTAATATTTCACCACGCATCCTCTTGATCCAACGAACCACGACTGTCCTATCTGCCTTGCAGCTTCACCATATCTAACGACTATTGGTCCTTCGTAGTTACCCTAGATCCTACGACCCAAATCTTTTCTCGATTTTTCCACTTCGCAATTTCACCACTTCATCATGCAAGTTCTCGACACCTTCATGTCCCAATCTACGAAACTTTGAAATGGAGTCAGACCAACATAATTTAAAATTTCTCATTTAACCTCTTCTTGCACTTTAATGAATGTGCAGGTTCTCCCTAATCCAATGATGGTTGGATCTTATGCTCAGATCTAACGCCTAAGATCTATCATCCTCTTATGTGCGTTCTTCTTGTCTACAAACAGATCTGATGGTCCTCCTTCTTTCGATAATTTTGAAAGAGATCCAATGATCACTGACGTTTCTCCTCCCGAGCTTACTCATCCTCCTTACTTGGAAGAATTTCTAAGTGTCAAGGGCCTCGACCTTTGATCCACTTGAGATCCTTAGTACATTATCTCTCTTGATATTTAGAAATGAGTTAACCTCATCCCTGGTGCACACTTATGCACTACATTCGACTTTGCGCTAATTCCTCCTGAGATTACTTTGTCCTTGTTTTTCCTTCGTTGCATACTCTGATCTTGCCATCAATGAAAAGCACATACTGCCTGTAAAGCATACCAACCATCCTCTGCACTATCTCTTATGATCTTATCGAGTTTTCTCTGCAACGTCTTCCCAAAATACTTCTGGTGCCCGTATGTTACATTATTCCTATACTCATGCCATCTTCGTTGATGTACTTGCCATCAATGACAAGCATACACTGCCTGTAAAACATGCCAACAAAATGTTGTGGATTAAAACCCTTGGTGCTTGCAATGCAGTGAAGCACATTGGGATCATGAATGTCCTTACAAAACCGATGGCCATCAACAAGTGAACAATATAGGCCATCTCATGGAAGGCCCTCAGATAAATATCATTGTTGAAGAGCATCATGAGGGCATGAAAGAAGAAGCTAGGTTGGATAGAATGGAGATAATAAACAACCTAGACCAGGAATCAAAAGAATAATTGAAGAAACAAGAGTTCTAGGTGTATAGAAGAAATAATCTGAACCAACCTACCAATGACCAAAAAAAACCCCCAACTTTGGATGTAATTCTTCCTACAACATCCAAAACTGAAAGGGTTAACTTAAACTTTGACTTTGAAGGAGAACTATCCAAGACGGATGTAACCATCCCTTTGAAAGAAGTCATCAAGGTACCATCTGTGAAAGAGATATTTGACAAATTTTTCCAAGGATCAGATGCACCCATGGACCCTCCTATCATGTTGCAAGATGATCTCTTCAGGGTCCAATATGATGAACATCCCCCCTTCTTCATGACCTTGATAATGAACAACAAGAACCTCAACAACTGCATGTTGGATATAGGAGTCTTTGCTAACATGATGTCCCTTAAGGTCATGCAACAATTAGGTTTGAAAGTCACACAACCTTACCGAAATGTGTGGGGTTTTGAATCTAAATCCATACCCACACATGGGGTGATTGAGAATCTCAAATATTTCCTTAAAGAATACCCCGAGAAAGTCATTCACATGGACATAGTGGTCATGGATGTCCTAGATGTATGGGGGATGTTATTTTCTAGGAATTTTTCCTCAAAATTGGGAGGTACTCTCGATATGGACCTCACTTATGTGAACATACATTTGAAAGATGGAACTACTAGTCGTCTCCCAAATATACTTGTGACTACAACTCATGTGAAAGAACCTAGCAATCCAATCAAAGATAAAAAATCACATGAAGATATCATACAAACGCTTCATGAATTTTCTCCAAATGATATGCCTTTTGCAACAGAGGAAGACTTTGATCATATTCAATGGCACAAGAAGGAGGAGTACCAACAAATCCTAGACAAATACAAAGACAAATAATTTGGGACCGTGAGAATTCTAAAAGGGGGAGAATATTATGTATAGATTGATCCTTCCAGGAATGAGGTGTTTACAGTAGAATCCGACCCCCGTCCCTTTGCACAATACACCAGGGTCATTCAAGGAACAACCAAATACAAAATCAGAAAGTAAAAAGAAGGAGACATAGTGTGGATGTGGGATACCCAGAAGAGAGATCCAACTAACGTCAAAGGAATTAATCAATCATGGCTTTGACCTTTAAAAGTTGGAAGAGAAACAGTTGATGACTCTTATTACTTGTCCACTTTGGAAGGAATAAGGCACCCATTTCCAATCAGAGAGCACCTCCTTAAACCTCACCAAGGTGGGGGAACCTAACTTCACAGGTAAGTGCAGGTAAGTAGGTAGGCATCTTGCATTCATGTAATATACCATTTGCATTGCATGTAAGTTTTCTTTCACATTCACACTTATGATTTCTTTATTTCAGTCTTATATATATATATATATATATTGGTTACTGATATTGCTATTGAGATCAAGTAGGTGAACAGGCTATGCCACAGATGATGAGGTTCTCATGCACTCTACAGTGAACACATGTCCCTGATTTGGAGCCAGATGTTATCCCCCACTTTTAGGAATAGCTAGGAGATCATGTATCGAGGCCCACAGGTTATAGACATGGAGTACCCAGAGCTGTATCGACTTGCCCCGAAGGGCCCATCTTCTCTCCCTTTCAATGTCTCTACTTCATTAGCAACACCAACATCCATCACCATTGGCTTGGTCTTGTGTCAAAGATGGTTCTTGCTCCATGAGGTAATGAGTCCAGGTATCATGGTATGTGTCACTATGATCTTCAAAACCTTTGAATATGTGCATTTAATGCCTTTTGTTTATAACAAATGCTTGGATATTATAGTTTCCCACTTGACCATGTCTGGGGGGAATGACAAGATGCCCTATTAAGCCTGTGTCTGTAGGTTTTGGTTTTCCACTAGGGATATTTATGAAAATCCATCATCCGCTCCCATCATAGCACCACCTTTTCATCTTTCTTCCCACTCATCTATCCCATTACACTTGTTTGGGAACTGGGTTGACCTATTTTTAGGATTGCACCTTATCTCATGGGAAGAAGGGGCTAAAGGCCTAGAAGGTAAAATCAATTTGGAAAAAGATAAAATCCTAAAATAAACCTCAATATTCTTCGCCCAAGGATCCCCAAGAAAGTAATAAAAGTCTTCTCAGCAAGAAATAATAGGGACCCGTAAAAATAATAAAAAAAGACCTAGTAAGAGGATAGGGGGTTATCATCACGAGCCAACCTATTAGGTCCATAGGTACCTATAAGTATGACATTACCACCAGTTCATTACCACGCCAGAGTAGTGACTCTTGATTGCATGGCCAAGAGAAAGGGGGTCTCATCATTAGCCATCCTTCTCATTTCTATGAAAGTAAGTATGGTTTATGCTATCACCACTGGTCACCACGCTAGGGAAGTGTCCCCTGATTTAGATTCTTGAATAATAAATAAATAAATAAATAAAGAATAAAGAATAAAAGGCATGAATGGGCTTGGAAAAAATTGCATCCAGGATAGGTGCAGCTTTCCTTCTACAAAGGCACCCACAGGTAAAACTTTGCATCCTCTTCTCTCACTGCACCCACTTGCCTAGACATCCTTTATCCACATCACCCACCTACATGGCTCTAATGAAGTCTCTTCTAGAAACTTTCCTCTTCCAGTGGACACTAGCCCAATAGGACGCCCTGTCACTTTCTTCAAACTTGTATTGCAGGCTTATATAAAGTCTTTGATCTTTTAACTGGGGTAATAGGGTTTTTATGCACATGTTTAATAATATTGATGATGAGATGTGACTGACATTGCTATTATCCTTGTGACTTATGAGCCCATGGAAGGTGTAGTTGTTGATGTGCAAGATCATTTTCGACAGAAGGGTACCATGTTGGACCAGTACACATTGGGATATGATCAGTTCAGACCTCCATGGGGATGAATATCCCATCATATGGATGATGAGACCCCCGCAGGGGGTATAGACCAGACAAAGGGGTTTTCACAGAAGATAAAGAGGACGTCTTACAGAGCCACCCCGACAGAGATTTACCTAGGGTGGTTGTTCCCTTTTCAGTGGAACGTTGGCCTTGGAAGGCCTAGGATGTCACCCTTCATGACCATGATGTCACATATAAGCATGGACATTTTGGGAGATAGATGGGGCAGTTTTGGCATGTGTGGTAGATTGGAGAATCCCAAGGAGGGCTAACGTTTTTCTCTAGGATGCTGCATTTTCCCTAGAATGGGCTAACATCACCCTAAAAGGGGCATGACATCTCTCTTTATCTTGATTAGGGTTTAATTTTAAGCATTTAATGTAAAACAATATGATTTTTAGTATTTTTTCCTTGTCAACCCGAGAAAAAACTCTCATGAGCTCCACAGTGAAATATGGTATTGGACAATTCTTAAAACATTGTGGATCGAAATATTTTGTCATCTTTGTGATACTAAGAGGGTTGAATATGAAAAGTACCTTCTCTTAGAATTTCATATGTACACCACATTATATTTGAATCTCAAAATATTTTCTACAATACCAACCTTCCTAACCTTTTATCATGAAAATTGTGATGATTTAGGAATGCTTCTCTTATTTGAGCACATAAATAAAATTCTAAAGAAAACCAAGTAATTAACCAGTGTTGGTCTAAGTGGATGTTAATAACCATCATCATCATTATCATCATCATCATTATTAATTATAGCTATTGTTTATGTTTTATTTACTACAAACCTTTTTAGAAGGTGGTCACCAACCACTTGAGTATTGAAAGGGGGAAATAATTATTTTTTCATTTTCTTGACATGAATAATAAAGATCATATTACATTTCAATTTCTTGAAACAAATGGCTATAGTGAAATTGTCATTGCAAGATTATTCACCTCTAGAAAATTTAAAAGGATGCAATAGGGTGTTCTTATTTTATCATATCATAGCCACATTGAGAACATTATTTTTCAGCGCGGGTCTATTTTGGGAAGAAGGTCTATTTTTGGGCGCAGGCCTATTTTTGGGAGAAAGATCTATTTTGGGAAAGACCTATTTATGGAGAATAACCTAATAACATGGTAGACAAATTCCCTGATACACAATTATTTTCAGTATAAGTAGTTGATGAATACTTCACTGATATTATTGAATACTTAATTATAGGATTTGAGACACAAGAATTTAGCATTGTGTAGAAGAAAAAACTGGTTGTCAGAGCTACAAATTATCAACTCATTGAAGGTCATTTATACAACATGGGCATAGACAACATCTTGAGAAGGTGTGTATTGGAACATGAATGGCCCAAGGTTTTATCAGAATCTCATGAAGGTATAGCTGGAGGACACTGTCCATGTAAATCTACCATGCAAAAGGTATTTCATGCAGGATTATGGTGGCCAACAATTCATAAATATGCCAAGGAATATTTCCAGAACTGTGATGTCTATTAGAGGGTTGGAAAACCCAATAGAAGGGTTGAGATGCCCCTAAGACCATAAGCAACTCTGCAGGTATTTGAAAAATGGGAAATACATTCTATTGGACCTATTAATCAACCAAAAAAAAGGTCAGGAGCAAGATATATCATTATTGCAATTGAATACTTAACAATTTCGGAAGAAGCAAAACTAGTCAAAGATTGTAGTGCACAGACAGAAACACACTTCTTGTTTGAGAAAGTGATCAGTGGATTTGTATGTACCAGGATTTTCATGAGTGACCAAGGCACTCTTTTTATTAATAATACCATCAAGGCTATGAATGAGGAGTTTGAAGTCTATCACCAGAAGAGTACACGATATCATCCTCAGGAAAATGGGACACTAGAAGCTTTCAATAAGATTTTGGAAGATGCATTGAATAATATCTATAATGTTAATAGGGATGATTGGGACTTGAAAATACCAGAAGTACTATGGAAATACAGGACCACATGAAATAATTTGATAGAACAAACACCATTCATATTCGTGTATGGATAGGAAATAGTGGTGCCATTAGAATTTTTGGTACCTAGTTTGCATGTATGAACAATTACCAACATGATAGAAAGAGGCAGAGTACAAGAGAGGTTACGCAAACTAATGAAAATGGAAGAGGATAGGATTCAGGAAGGATTTCACCAGGAAGTACAGAAATAAAGGGACAAAACCTGACATGACAAACATATTAAAAAGAAAATATTTAAGGAGGGAGACCTAGTTCTTCTCCATGACAACACATTTTTGCAACACCCTGGTAATTTTAGAATGCATTGGCTAGGGCCATATGAAGTAAATACTGTCTTAGATGTGGGATCTATGTAGCTAAAGGATTTGGGAGGAATAGAACTGAAAGGAATGGTCAATGTTAGTCAATTGAAACTGTACAGGGACAATAAACCTACTAACTCTTAAAAGTTACAATGCAGTAAGAAATTCATGTATATATTGTACTATAGTAGATATTAGGAAAGAAAACTAATAAAAATAAATAAAAAGTGGAAAAAGAAGAAAAGGGAATACAAAAATAGAAAAAGAAGAAAGAGACAAAAAGAGGTAGAAGTTGACTGAACAATAAGAAAGTGGGAAAAAAGTCGTGTGCAACAATTACTACGATAGCATAGAAAGAGAGCATGCAAGAAAAATTGGACTCAACGCAAATGCACAAATAAAGTGAAAAAAAATTATGACCGGGTCTAGAAAGTGCAGAAAGCACGTGTTAGTTTGACACTTAGTGTTTTTTGAGAACAAAGAAATATATGAGTGTGTTCCCTAGATATAATTGTGAGAATAAGGGAGTGATTATTCAAATAAGATAAAATATGACACCACCAAAGTTGTTCTCTCTAGGACGGTACATATGGGCTACCCAACATGGCCAAAGGAGGAAGGAAAGGATGAGGGAGCTCGAGTACGTTGTCAATATTGAAGATGTCACCACTTTTGAGAAAGATTCAATCAATGTGACACGGGTGGAGGAGGAAACATCGAAAACAACACACGGGGAAGTAGGGCAGAGTTTCAAGACACAAGATGATATTCTGAACCCTAATCTCGAAACACCAGCTAAACATGATGAAATGAAGGGTTAGTAAAAGGGTTGTGATGAAGAGGAGGATTTTTTTGAGGACATCAACAACTAGCCAGACTATGAAGGGGAAGAAGATGACACACACAAAAAAAAGAGGCAATCCCATATACTAATGCGCAGAAAAGAAAGGCACTGGATGCCATAAACATTACACTTCCCTAACCCCCAGAGGCAATGGTCACTATGGATGACATGCTCAGAAAAATACCTAAACTAAGGTACTCACATCATGATGTGCGTGATGCAACCAAATTCCCTAATTTGGTCAAGGAATCCTACGTAGCAAACACAGGGGAAATTGGACCCCTAGGAAAACCAATCATGGAGCCCGTGCAATGGATAACATGGATTTACAGCTCCAGGATAATGAACCTCCTGGACATACCGCACTTCAGGCGTAGTAAATATGTTGGGATTTTTGTCAAACAATTTCTAGCTCAGGTACATGGCATCATCCTTTCGATGTATAGGACGATACAACTTGATGTGGAGTTGATCACCAAAATTATGGGATTACCTATAGTAGGTGCATAGCCATAGGATTACTTGGAAAACAAAGTGCTCAAGAAGGGTATCATTGAGCTGGTCAAGTCACAATTTGGCACCAACAGAGGAAATCGGGGAATTTTGCTTAGAGATATCAATGATAATGCGACAAGGTTCACCAGCAAGCTCATGGCTTGCAAGTTGCTAAGGAAGTGTATGAAAGAAGAGGCTCCATCAAGATTCATTGCAATAGCCAGGAAGTGTGTGAAGGGAGTAATGTTTAGTTGGGTATCATACCTATTGGACCAGTTCTTGATCGATTTCGGAGATGTGTAGGATAATGGAGTCGAGTTCCATTATTCTTGTTTCATCATTCTCATAGATTTAGCAGGATGGAAGGAGATAAATTTTTCATCCTTTCTAGATAGGAAAGGAAAGTGTTATGCGGCCATATATGAGTCCCTCTAGTAGGCCAAGGACAATAAAAATCAATAGGAAAATAGCAGAGTATTTACGATGATGATAGAAGAGAAACAACATCACACAACTAATGTGTGGTGCATTCCTATGGAGGTGGTCCAGGAAACTGAAGGGATAGCCATGTTTAAGGCATCTAGGCACCACATGTGGATCCATGTTAGAAGGGATCCAAAGAAGGAATGGGTGGAGATGAAATACTTCATCAAAAAGGAAGAGATTGACTAGATAATCAAAGATTGGCCAACATAGTGGAAGATGTCAGCAGAAAAACCAAAAAAAAATCTAGTTGCAATGCAATCCACCAAACCCAAGGGGCAGGCCGAAGCAGGTCCTTTAGCAAAAAAAACAGGCCAACTGATAACACTACGAAGGCTGCAGCATGGACTCAGGCATCGATAAATGCAGCATGAACTCAGGCATCAAGAAATAGGGAAGTGCCAAAAATACCAAGGAGGACAACAACAGTGACCATGATAGTCAATCAGTAGGATGCAAAAAAGGGGGACACATCTTATGGTGGAAAGGAAAGGTATAGGCAACGACAAGTGGGACACATCCCTCACAAATAAAAATGAATACAACGCATGTAGAGGAGATGCGCAAAAAATATGAACTATACCAAGGAGGACCTAGTTATCACCTTGATAGAAGATTATGATGAGTTTGTGGTGGACAACATCCAAGAGAGGGGGGAAGAGGTGGTCTAGACTACAGAAGCACAAAGAGAAGATATCATGGCCAAACACATACAAGTCCATGAAAATCTACAAGAATTACAGATTCATGCAATACCACATGCCACAATGCAACAATAAGAAAAGACATAGTGACCCCCTACACAAAATAAAGGAGATAAGATCGTTCATCTAGTAGTGCAAGGCGGGGATACATTCACAGTCACACGAAAAATGGTCAGAATGAATTAAGAGACCACAAAGTACAATCCAGATCTGGTTTAGATGCCACTAACTTGGAGGTGGGTAGGGGAGTCACATAAATGTTACAAATCACCTACGACCAATTGACCTTGGATAAAGATGAGGAAAATTAATGCACTAACAAGTTAGATAAGGGGATAACAATGATCTACAACCACATTCTAGATAACACATAAGCACGAGAGAGGAGTGCAAATATAAAAATCATTTCACAGAATATTGAGGGATATAGGCAGGAAATTGAGGAGCTAAAATAAAAACTTAATCCTATGAATCCTCCTAAGGTTCGAGAGAAAAGAGAAAAACAATCCACACTCCATATAGAGAAGATGGCAAAGGAAGCAAGGGAAGTCGGGAAACTATTCGACATAAATGTGCAGATTTGGACCATTTTGGAAGAGGATGAAAAGGTCCAACAGTTGGACCAACAAGAGGAGAAAATCAACACTTCCATACAAGATTTGAAGCAGCGACATAAAACCATGAGAATTACCGAGGACTTGAAGGAAACCAAGGAAATGAAGACTTTGTAGACAGAGTTAAAGACAACACAGATGAACAAGAAAGAAAGACAAGCCCAGTTTGAGCCCCTCTAGGAACAATAAACACATATAATTGTGTAGCTGGAGGAAGAGAAGATAAGCATGGCACAAGAACATTCATAGAGAAAATAATTACTACAAGAACAAATAACAACGCGGATAATCGAGACACTAAAAAAAAAATCTTCGTAGGTGAAGGAAAAAGGAAATGAACTAGCAGAGAGATTCAACAACTTGGAAAAGGTTGTACAATGAGTGTGAACCACCTGAGTGGCTTGGGACGAGCCACATGTCAGTGTTGGAGGCCTATTGGGTGCATGCCTATTTTGGGCACAAGCCTATTTTTGGGAGAAAGATCTATTTTGAGAAAGACCTAAATTTGGAGCATGCACAACAGGTGGCAATAAAGAAACATGCAGAAAAAGAAGGAAAAGTAGCATGCAAGAGGAAAAACAACATGCTGTGTAGGAAGATAATACTAACTATGATAGGTGTAGGGTTTTTGACAAATATTATAATGACTATAATCCTATAAAGTAGTATAAATAAGGACCTAGGAGGTCAAGGTCACATGGTTCACAAGGTCTAAGGTTCAGTAAGTTCACGAGTTCAGTTGATAATTGTAAGAAAGTTTGTTATGATTCTTGTAGAAGAGTTGAATAATTTAGTCGTTAAGGTTTAGATCACAGGATGAGGACCCTGGTGTGATATAGTTAGCCTTATAGATGGTATTGTACTCATTTTGGTTGTATTATTGAATATGTAATGCACACAACACAAGATTTTGCAATAGAATAAATAAAAGAGCAGAGAAGCGAGATCTTTGTGGATGTAGCCCCAAGAAGGGGTGAACCATGGTAAAACCTTGTGTTCTATGTCATTTTTAATGAATGATTTACTTTTCTATTGATCATTATCTTAAGAATGAATGGTTAAAGTAGCTCTATCAACATGTGTGCATAGGTTTAAAGATGAATGAATCATTGAAGTAGATGAATGATTAACAAGGATAATGCACAAGCAGGAAAGAAGCTAACCAAAATCCCCACTCATTTTTAGACTGCAGACACTTAAGTATTTCATTCCCCCATAAAGGCTATCTCGGGTGAGACTGTGTTGTGCACCTTGTGCACACCGTTGCCTTTTGGTTTACTAGGAGGGATGATAATTTTGAGGATTTTGTTGGAAACCTGTTTGAGATAAGAAATCAGTGCATCCCAAGAAGAAGTTAACCAACCATTTGTTGGTTAACTTCTTCTTGGGATGACCTGGGTTCTGATATCAAACATATTTCCAGCAAAACCCTCAAAACTATTGGCCCTCCTCGTAAACTAGAAGGAAACATTGCGCACAGGGTGCATTGCATAGTCTCACCTAAGATATCTTTTATGGGGGACTGCAATAATCAGGTGTTTGAAGTCTAGGAATGGGTGAAGATTATGGTTGGATTCTTTCTTCCTTATGCATTATCCTTTTTAATCAGTAATCTACTTCAATGATTCATTCATCTTTAAACCTATGCATGCATGTTGATAGAGCTACTTTAACCATTCATTCTTAAGCTAATGATCAACATGAAAGTAAATCATTCATTAACAATCACATAGAACACAAGGTTTTACTGTGGTTCACCCCCTTCCAGGGCTACGTCCACAAATACCTCGCTTCTTTTCTCTTTTATTTATTCTTCTATAAAACCTTGCACTGCACACATTACATCTTCAATAATGCAATCAAAATGAGGGAAAGTACCCTCTGTGAGGCTGACTAGATTACACCAGGATCCTCATCATGTGACCTAACCCTCAAGGAGTAACTTATTCAACTCTTCGACAAGAATCATAACAAACTTGCTTACAATTATCGACTGAACTCTTGAACTTACTAAGCCTTTAACCTTGTGAACCTTGTGACCTCGACCTCCTAGGTCCTTATTTATACTAATTTATAGGCTTATAGATGCTACAATATTTTTCAAAAAACCTAATCCTATCACGGTTAGGCTTGTCTACCTGTGGGCCACATTTCTTTTCCTCCTGCATGTTGCTTTTCCTTCCTTTTCTGCATTTTTCTTTCTTGCCACTTGTTGCACGCACTCCAAAATTAGGTCTCTCTGAAAACAAATATTTCTCCCAAAAATAGGCTTGTGCCCCAAATATACTTTCTTCCCAAAATAGGATTGTGCCCAATAATTATAATGACATTAATTGTATCTCATAAAAATTTTACTATCACCTAAAATTCCATAATAAAATATGTGGTGACACATAATATTCACAATTTAGAAGAAATTTGGGTGATAGTTTTTAAACATACTTTTCTGTAGTTTGTAGATCATGTTATTGTGAAGAAGAATAATTCATTGGAGTTAACTAGGGAAGGCTATGAAAATATTAGGGATGTTGTTTTCTATACATGGAAAATATTTTTAGATTAATTCTAGGAAACTTACGTCAAATTTATTTTAGCAATCATATTTGTTAGTTATTTTGTTAATTATTTGTACAATGACATGGAAGATTATGGATTTTCTCCTTATCTTGAGACACACACCAATTGAATCATGTGCATGATTTTTATGGTTCAATATTGAGGATTGGAGTAATCCATTTCACATTGAAAAAAAATCCTTTGTATAATTGTTTTTTTCAAAATCGATTATTATTGTATGAATATGACAACCATTTTGTTCATTTACTTCAGATATGTGTTTATGTAATTATAAATGTATTTGCATTTCCATTCCTCTTATTGTATTTAATTGTAGTATGGATAAATTTTCATTCCTACGTCATCATAAATTTAATCACTTGGCAATTTCAGCCTTTTTCATCTAACATAACTAGGCCTTTCCACATATTTCACAATTTTCCCAATTTTACGATGGTGCTGAACTCTACAAATTCAAAATTACATTACCTACACTTTCATAAGCTACACAATCACTCTACCAACAGTTTGACCTAAAAATTAGAATTACCATTGATCCATTAATTACAGTCTTAAACACTTTTCTCCAAACATCAATGAAACCTTTTGTCAAACATATAACATACATGCTATATTTTTACCCAATTTTTATAGAGTCAACTCTTTATCACATGAATTAACTTAGCCTTTATTACACAACCATCTCTCTGTCTCTCTCTCTCTCTCTCTCTCTCTCTCTCTCTCTCTCTCACACACACACACACACACACACACACTTGCTTCACTAATAACAATCCAAATGGAGGATGAATCCATTAATCCAATAAGTCAAGGATTGAAATAGTTTTACAAATTTATCTCATTGAAACATTATTTCAAACATGTGACATGCAACCTATATAACTTCATCTAATTGATATAATTTTATCCCAATATATCCTATTGTTGTAACATGGGCTTTGGTACCACTTTTTTATGTATTTGGTTCCCCATATACCACTATTGAGGCTACATGGTACCCAAAAACACCTCTAGATTTCTTTGTGATCACTTTGTATCATCCCAAAATTCCTTTAATTGGTCATCTATCACTACCCACATTGTTAGTTAACCTCATTAACAATACATGACGCTCAATTAATCTCTAGTTGCAACAGTGTACATGATTCATATGAAATTGTAAGATAGTAGTAGAAATAATAATGCATATTCTAAATTCATTCACTTCCCATTAATTCAATGAATTAAAAAATAAGAAATCATCCCACAAATTGAAATCATAAATACTTATATGCATTGAAATTAGTGTCCATCAAACTAGTTAGTAATGGGAAATTAGCCACCCATTCACAGGAATCAATCAAGTATTCCACCATTAATTCAAATGGTGATTCCAACAAGATGAAGAAACATCTAATGAGGCTATAAAATAAATTGAACCCACCCATTATTCTCATGAAAATTAACCTTATAACTTCATATATAACTAATCTCTCTTCCAAAAATCAAACCAAACATGGCACTTTCTTTCCATTGCCCCACACAACACAAGGAAGACCACTTCTTTGCTCAATAGTCCCTCAAAATTCCCTTACCTTCTAGTGATAGTTATTATGTGTATAAAGAGTCCAATATATTATATTCATTTTGGTAATAACCTGAGATAGAATACACTTGGGATGTAATAGCCAATTATCAATAATCATAGGGTTACAAGTTTGAAGGGTCTTTTCTCAATGACTATGGACATTTATGACATGGTATTTGTATTGAACCATCCCATTCTCTTTATCCTTTACCATAGAGATCTTCTCCAAATTTTTATAGGCCTATACCTACCACAAAACATAGGCGAATACTCTCTCTATAAAAACCATAAAATAAATGAAAACCAAATATAAAAATCCCCATGAAACTAGATCTTTTATTTTCTTCATGCCAATGAATGGCTACCTAATCAAATGATGATAACATTTGCTAGAATTCTTCTAAGAGACAATGGAAGGAATTTTCTTGCATGAGTCCTCTCTTTCTTTCCAACGATATGATAGATAAGACACGTGTACTTATACCACACACATGATTCAAATATAGATGTGATAGATTATATCAAAACATGGGAAAGAAAGAAAAGTAATTAAAAAGGACAAAGGAAAAGGTCAAATCACCCAAAAACCCCCTTTCCACTTCCTCACTTGTAAAATCATCGTCCTCTTATTGGTCCCTTAAATCAAACATTTTGGTGGATATTATACTATTATGTATTTTGATTTTCACATGCTTTTACGAAACCATGAGCATATGATGGGAAATATAGGCACCACGTTGTAAATCTAGCCAACCACTTGCACTATTATACATTCACTAGTATGGCCTTGGCGTTGAGCTCTGCACTACGAATGTTTATAACACATTTCACATATTTACAACATGGGATCATTATATATTATCCCACATTGCTTGGTTCCCATCATATAATCCATGTCACATGATAATACATGATCATTAAATATTATATTTTAGGGGCTAAATTAGGGTATTACAAAATAAGTTGCAAGGTTGCATGGAATACCCAAGACCACAATTTCAAATAGAGATCCTAAGTTCAATTCAAAATCTTGTAAAGGATTATTTAAGGGTTTTGTCACAAATCTGATTTTTAGTACAACATACGCGTTGATTAAGGTTGGTTGTCATTGATGTCAACCCTTGAAGAAAGCCCCATAGCACAAAGGTTTGGGTAATGGACCCAATATTGTTTGATGTAAATATGACTCATTATTTTTTTTT
>JZKD02S1886885.1:261070-277785 GCA_000966675.3 Picea glauca | reverse complement strand
GGAAGCGCATTCTTCTCTTATTGCTGGTCATTTTGGTGTAGGCAAGACAGTGGCTAATTTGCAAAGATACTGCTACTGGCCTAAGATGAATGAAAGTGTTTCGCGATATGTTCGATGATTTTCATTGTGTGCTACAAGTAAACCTAGTAATCGAAAGGTGGTTTTGTACACTCCACTTCCAGTTCCTTCTCGACCTTGGGAAAGTATTTCCATGGATTTTGTTGGTGGTTTACCTATGTTGAGAAGAGGTCATGATTATATTTATGTTGTGGTTGATCATTTTAGCAAGATGTGTATTTTGATGCCTTGTACTAAGCAGGTAACAACAGAACAAACGTCACAGTTGTTCTTTAAAAATGTTTGGGTGCATTTTGGATTGCCTAAGTCCATTATTTCTGATAGGGATTCTCGATTTGTTGGAAGTTTTTGGTCGAGTTTATGGGCACTCATGGACACTAAACTTAAAAAGAGCACAACTTTTTATCCGCAGATAGATGGTCAGAAAGAGGTGGTAAATCGTACAGTGGTGCATCTTCTTCATGATTATTGCAACAAGCATCCTAAACTTTGGGATGAACATTTACACTACATTCGGCATGCGTACAATCAAGCTAAGAACTCTTCGAATCAAACGTCGCCATTTGAAGCATGTTTTAGCTATTTTCCCAAGTCGCCTTTAGATTTTATCTTTGGGAAAGATATTGTTGTTAATGGTCAATATGACATTGATAGGGCAGAGAAGTTCATTGAACAAATTCAGTCGATACATCAAGTGTTGCAAGAGCAATTGCAAAAGAGTCAGGCCAAGTACAAAATGAGACATGACAAGCATCATCTTGATCACAGTTTCCAAGTTGGAGATGAAGTTTGGCTTTACATCAACAAGGAGAGGCTTAAAGGAGAAGGTAAAAATTTGAAACCGATTCGATATGGTCCTTTCAAGATTGTTGACAAGATTGGTAACAATTCTTTTCGTTTAGATTTGCCTCTTTATATGCAGATGTATGCAGTTGTTCATGTTGAGAATTTGAATTTTTATGAGCCTCCTTTGATTGATGATCAAGGAGAGCATGTTCAGATTCCTTCCATAGATGATTTTTCTCTAGAGTATCTAACAAAATTGCAGGAAGACACCATCCTTGATAGGAGAATGCGAACTTCGAAACGAGGAAATGTGGAGTATTTGCGAGTTGGTCTTAAAGGGACGAATCCAAGCAAGGCCATGTGGATTGAGGTTGGAAGGGTGAGGGAACTTTACCCTCATCTTCACATAGACTGAAAATAGTCTTTTGGAGGTACAAAAGCTTCCCAATGGGGAGGTGTGATCAGGGGATCAAATTTTGCTCAAAAATTCAAAGTTCTCAGAATAGCTTCATACTAGACAAGAGCGTAGGCCTCGTCGTTGTGAACCCAACACAACTCGTTTTGTCTCAAACAGACATCGGGAGTGAGAGATATAGAGATCTATTAGTCAAGTCAAACAGGCAAAAAAAATGATGTTGACTGTACAGTCTGTACAGTCCGTACAGTCTTATGTGGTAGGGCCGTACAAACCATATGATGATGTGTCAGGTGATGATGTGGCAAGAAATTGTTGGTTGGAAGCTGTCGAATCAGATGTCGACACGTGGCAGTTTTCTGGGCAATGATTGGGTGCCACGTGGCACCCAGGTATTGGTTGATTGTTTTGTTAAAATTGTATTGGAGTCCATGGGGTTTGACCCTTGGACCTCCCACAGCATAAGCCTTCACAACCTCCACCCAGCCGTTGCACCACTGTATGTTTCTTATTAAATATATATGTTGTATTTTATTTCAATTAATATAATATTGTATACGGAGGAAGGTCAGGTTGGGGCTTGACCCTGGCCCGTGGTTTTGTTCCACAACCATATGACCGGTGGTATTAATGTTCATGGGGGTTACGACGGGTGGAGCCCCTGGTCGCGAGGGTTTATATATGTGTTTCCATGTGACCATAACCGGAGCGTGGGGGGAGTTAACCCGTTGTAACGGTTCTAACCACTTTTTTCTAATGTGCACGGTCCCATGACCTCATACGCCTAGGTACTAGGCGGTTAGGGGCTGGTGCACCCTTAACCATTCTACAATTTTCACCATTGGCGCGGTTGCACCCGGTGCTAGGTTTTCACTCTTAAATGTGCGTGTGAGCCAGGTTCAAACAAGGGGGGGTGTAATTTGTAGATGTAGAGATAGCAAGCTTGAAGGGGAAGACTTCCAGGAGGCCTAACTTCTTCATTTTTCGACCGATTGAGGTGTCGAAAGAGCCCAGACAGGGGTTTTTGGACTCTCTAAAGCCATTGGAGCAGTCATTTTGTCAGTTTGAGCATTGTAAGACATGTTTTTGAGCACTTTGAGAAATTAATAATAATGATCCATTGGAAGCTGGACCAGGAGATGTAGCCCAAGAGAGGGGTGAACTCCTTTATCAAATTGTTGTGTTTATGTTCTTATGTTCATTGATTATGCTGTTGTCTATGTGTATTTTGCATGAGTAATCCTTTAGTCTATGTGTTGCAAACTGATCCATTTTCTTTAAACACATAACATTTACATTGCAATAATTTCAAGAATTTCAAGTCTTCTTCAATTTTAGATCACACAGACCCCCTTCCCTCCAAATGGATGCTTCACCTCATCATATTGGATTGTTTGAATTACTAAGTTGAAGCAAATCCTTGGGTCCCTGCGGCACTCGAAACCACTCTACACACACATAGGTCCTTTTCTCAAATGACCAAGACTATGACCGTGGGATTGTTTCTTCGCGATTTGGACTTTGGGGATATCCCGAAGTCCTACTTTGACTTTCCCCAAGTGATTTTATCTGAATATATAGACTTTCTCCACACATCTCCTAAGATCTGTCGACCCCACTATATTTCAGGATTCATGACTTCGCAAAACTCTACCCCTCTCATCCATGAACCTCGAGACTTCCTATTCCTGAATTCCTTGATCCCTCGCCATGTGCTCCTTTCGCGATCAATGGCTAGGATCCATTCACGACTTCAGACTTTGTGATTCTACTTTCGGAAAGCTTCCAAACTTCTCGAACTCTGAAGTGTCAAAACACCTTACGGTTAACCTCTGCGTAATTCTCCCATATTTGATGGTTTGGAATCATTCTTCTCTCCTATGAAATGAATCTCATCCATTGATTTCAGTGAATACTCCTAGGAATTCTCTCCTTGTAGAATTTCTACCGCTCTTGCTCTTGAGCTTTACTTCTTCTACCTTCTCTCATTCCTCTGAACACTCTCTTCGACAAACGGTCGGAATCTTTATCTGTGCACACCTTGCAATAGATCCTCTTCCGCAATCGACTCCCTTGTGGATGACTTTTCACTTCTTGTAACAGTTCTCCAACCACTTTTGTCTCTCATTACTGAAATCACACTACTTTTCCTGAGCTTTCGAATCTGAAAACTCTGTCATGCACCCCTTGCATATGTCAATGTACTCCTTGCATGCATACAAGTTCTCATTCTCTCTTCTGAGCTTCAAGTCGAAACAAACTCAATAACGCACTTCTTGCAGACACTACGCACGCCTTTCACTCACTCAATGAAGAGAAACAATTGAAACTTATCTACTCTTCACAGTAAATCATACATTCAACAATGCAAATGAGGTCATGGATACATGAAAAATAAATAAAAGAGAATTGAAATTAAACAGATTTTATATCATTTATTCAGATAGACACATAAAACCCCACCATTGGGATAATATTCCTCTTCTATATTCATTCAACTGAAACTTACATATATTCATACAATATTTCTATGTATCTCCCAACTCTTGAATTACAATGGAAATATAAACATTAGATTCAACAGTAGAAACAACAACAACAACAACCTCTTCTCAACAACAATACAAATATTTATACAAAGGGACTTGCTTGAGTTCTTCCCTCCAACTACTCTATTCTATCTTATTAGAATTAGATGCTATCAACCACTTAACGTTAATTACAATAAATATTGTGTCAGACAGATAAGAGCGCAATCTCTAGATATGTATTGTGATCTGTCTCATAAAACAAAATACATTCCCCATCGATATAACACAATGGGTCATCCTCCTATCATTAAATATGTTCATAACTCAAAAGTATTTGTCAGATATTACATTAATACACTGGTCTTTGAAATTCAAAACATTTCAAAATACGCGCTAGTGCACCCAGTTGTCTCCCACTTTTTCTTTGTTGGTGATGCTCCTACATCATACTCCCTTGGATGAAAAAATCATGGGCTCTTTCCCACGAGCTCCTACATCGATATTCCATGCTTTTGGATATTCACTTCACCAAACCAACTGGCATCTTCTACTGGTCATCCTATCCACTTCACCAAATATTCAAAATACGTTTTCCTTCTGGTCTTCTTACCAACCTGTTGATCTATGATCTTTTCCATCTGCATCTTCTCTGCTACAAGCATTTTCTTTTTCCATTCGATCTCTCCTCAATCTTCAGACCCTCCGATTCTATATTCCCTATATAGATACAGGTCTGAAATTTTGAATATGGGTGATATACCCACATCTTCTGGCATCTCTAACTCATAAGAATTCTCCCCAAATCTCCTCAGGATTTTTTTTTTCATCTTTAGTTTATTGTATGTTCCCCTCGAGAATTTTTCCTTCCTTATATGTGCTAGGACTTGATCTCCAACTTCAAATTCAAGATTTCTCCTATGTTGATCATCTCTTCACTTTTATTCACTAATGCTCCTCTTCAACTTCTCCTTGATCTCATTATGAAGTTCCTACATCTCTGCAATGAAGTCTTCGGCTCCAATGCTTCTAAGCTCGCTCTACTTCACATCTCTCAACTACAAAAATCCTCTAAGATTCATTCCATAAACTATTTGAAATGGATTTTTCCCAGTGCTTATGTTCACTGAGTCATTATATACGAACTCAGCTTGTGCTAGAATATGATCCCACTGACTATGGTGTTTAATGACCAAACTCCTCAACAAATATCCTAAGCTTATATTCACCACTTCAGTCTGTCCATCCGTTTGTGGATTATATGCATAACTAAAATATGTCTCTGTGCCCAACGTTTTCCACAACTTCCTCCAGAAATGACCAACAAATGTGGTATCCCTATCTGAAACTATACTCCTGGAAAATCCATGGAGTCTCACAACTTCTCTAGAAAATAAATTCACAACATGAGTTGCATGCATGGGATAAAGTGTGCCATCTTTGAAAATATGTCCACCACCACAAATATGGAATCACTTCCTCTTTGTGTCCTTGGCAATATCAACATGAAATACATGATTATTGCATCCAAATGCCTCTCTAGAATATGCAATGGATGATACAACCCAGTGTTCTTCTTCTTCCCCTTGGCATACTGACAAATATTACAATGTTCACAAATCTCTTCGCCTATTCTCTCATACTTGGCCAATAATATGAACCATTTAATTGGGAAAATGTTTTGTCATGGCTGAAATTTCTGGCTAGACCTCCACTATGCTTTTCCTTCAAAACATTCTCCCTCATCGAGCATCTTGGTATGCACAAATGACACCGTTTGAAAAACAACCCATCCTAAATCATATATTCGGCCCACTGGCTTCTGTCTCTGAGAACAGGATTTGCACACACTTCATATGCTTCTCCAAAATCTAGATCATTGTGGTACATTTCCTTAAGGTGGTCAAACCCCAAGGTCTTGACATGAAATTCCCATAGAATCAAAATTCTCCTGCCCATTGCATCAATGACCTTATTAGCATTACCATAAATATTTTTAATGATAAAAGTGAAATTTTGCATAAACTCTATCCACTTAGCATGTCTCTGGTTTAACTTCTCATGTTTGGTTATGAATTGCAAATCTTGATTGTCTCTATACAAAACAAACTCCATCAGTACGAGATAGTGCCTCCATTTCTTCAAGGCTTTAATTATGGCATAAAACTCTTTGTCATATGTGGATTACTTATTTTTGGCTTCATTCAAATTCTCGCTAAAATATGCAACATGTATGTTGTCTTGACTTAAGACCGCTCCAATTGCAACTCCACTCTCATCGTATATTACTTGAAACGTCTTTCCGGAATATGGTAATACCGGAATTGTTTTTTTCTGTTATTTTCTCCTTCAATATGTTGAATTTCCTCTCAACCTCTTCTATCCACTTGAAAGACTTGTGTCTTTTCTTCACTGTATCCATCATTTGAGCACTAATCCCACTAAAATTTATGATGAACTTACGATAGAAACTTGCTAATCCATGGAAGCTTCTTACCTCAAAGATATTCTTCGCTGATGGCCATTATTTGATTGCTTTCAACTTTTCGTGATCCATCTTCAATTCGTTTGAAGAAATCACAAAATCCATCTTCATGAAAGATGAATTTTTCAGATTCATTAACAACTTCTCTTTCTACAACCTCCTCATCATCAATGTCAAATGTCTCAAGTGCTCCTCCTTGGTTTTGCTAAAGACCAATATATCATCCAAATATACAATCACAAACTTACCATTGAAATATTTTAACACTTCATTCATCATCCTTATAAAAGTACTCGGGGCATTTCTTAAGCCAAATGACATAATAAGCCATTCATATAACCCCTCATTTTTCTTGAATGTTGTTTTCCACTCATCACCTTCTCTCATCCTTATCTGGTGATATCCACTTTTCAAATCTATTTTTGAAAAATAGTTAGCTCCACTCAAGAAATTTATTAATTCATCCATGCTTGGTAATGGAAATCTATATTTAATGGTGATCTTGTTTATGGCCCCCGAGTCTGTCTACATTCTCCATCCTCCATCCTTATTTGGACTTAATACAGTTGACATTTCACATGGACTCAAGCTAATTTCTTTGACCAATCCTTTGTCTAACAGATCCTGAACCTTTCTCTCCACCTCCTCATTCTCCTGAAGTGTCAACCTGTACGGTGCTTTATTCGGAAGGCTTTCTCCTGGTCTCAAGTCAATGTGATGGATAATACTTATAATAGGTGGTAGTGAGTTTGGAAACTCATCCACTACAATGTCAACAAAATTATCTAACAGTTCTTGAACTTCCTCAAGTAAATATTCCATTGAATTATTGGTAAGGATAACCCTTGACTTCCTCACTACAGAAAATTTCATCTCTTGTTATGTCATTACTTCTTTCAAGAGTTCCTTCCCACTCATGAGAAGTATGCCCATGCTAGCTTCATCCTTCACCCTCTTTTCTTCAATTGGCAACAACATGTGTGTCCTACCATTCTTCTCTAATGTGTAAGTATTTATCCTCCCATAATGAATGACATTCTTGTCATACTTCCATGGGCTTCCAAAAAAAACATGACATACATCCATGGGAATCACATCACACAGAATCTCATCTCTATATCCTCCTATTTTAAATTCAACCAGGCATTATTGAGTGACTGTTACCTGATGACCTTTATGCAACCATGATGCCTTATATGGTGTTGAATGTGAATTCATCTCCAAATCTAGCTTCTCCACCATATCCATGGATACTAAGTTTTCAGTGCTCCCACTGTCAATTATGACCTTGCAAACCCTATCCTTCATTTTGCAGGATGTCTTGAACAAATTGTTCCTTTGCACTGGTTTTTTGGTCTCTGGATATTGCTTCAAAAGAACCTTCATCATCATCAAGGATTTCCCATGTTCTACACCTTTTCCCTCAACATCTCATTTCTGCACTTTCGAAATGTGAGATTCACCTCCCTTATTCCTCTTGGGACAATCCCAAGACATGTTCTATGTTTTTCCACAGGCATAACATCTTACTTCTCCTCCTCCACCTCTTCCTCTTCCTATGGGAAAAGAGTTTCTACCACCACTCTTCCTCTTCCTATGGGAAAAGAGTTTCTACCACCACTCTTCCTCTTCCTATGGGAAAAGAGTTTCTACCACCACTCTTCCTCTTCCTTGTGACTCTGTGCTTTATCCTAGGAAACTCCCTTGCCTCTGTTCAATATTCGACCTTTGTTTTGTTGACTCTGCTTCCTGGACAACTTCTCTTCTACTTTTAGCATAATGTGATACGCATCCTCTACCATATTGACTTTCACCATGCTGATTTTGTCCTGGATATCATATCTCAAGCCATTGATATATCTAGCAACTTTCTCTTTGTCTCTCTCTCTCTCTCTATCCAACTCTAATGTTCAATTTGTACAACTCTTTTGTTTACTCCTTCACAGTCAATCCTCTCTGTCTCAGGTTCTGCATCCTCCTAAACATATTTATCTGGTAATCCTTGCACATGAATTTATCCTTTAACTTGGATACAATTCGATCCAAACTTTTAAACTTTTGTTTGCCTTTGCTCCTCCTATTGGCCTACAGTTCATCCCACCATAGTGTTGCATGTCCTTTCAACCTAGTGACAACATGTCTTACCTTTTTATCCTCTTTGACATCCTCATAGTCAAAATAATTGTCCATTTCTCATATCCAATCAAGTAATTCTTTTGTGTTTAAGTTTCCTTCATACATAAGGATGCCAATCTTTTCTCTGGATCCCAATTCAAAAACTACTTTCAGTAAGCATTCTTTCGCATAATCCCCAACTATAGCTTCTTTGACCTCTACTTCTTCATTTTTTCATCTCGCTAATGTCTCCAACATCAGGTTCTCTACTTTGTTTTGTTTCCATGGAATCCAACCTTGCACGTACTTCTATCATCTCCCTTTTCATAGATATGTTGGATACAGGTGGATCAAGACGCCTTCTAGGTAGCATTGTGCTAACGCTTATGATACCTCTCGTTGATATGATTTTATCTCTCTTCCTACAGAAGTTAATTATGTACTCACTCTGATACCACTTCTGTCATAGACCCCCTTCCCTCCAAACGGTTTCTCGACATCCTGGTCTTGGATTGTTCGAATTACTATGTCAGAGTGACTCCTTGGGTCCTTATGGCACTAAAAACCACTCTACACAAGCACATAAGTCCTTTTATCAAATAAAAACAGTTGTGACTGTGGTCCTGTTTCTTCATGATTCAAACTTCGGGGATGTCCCAAAATCATTCTTTGAATTTCTGGAAGTTCTTTTCTTCAAATCTTTGAACTCTCACCACGCATCTCCTAAGATCCACTGGCCCCACTATAGTTCTTGTTTCGTGACTTTGCGAAATTTTACCCCTCTCATCAACAAACCTCCAAACTTTTGATTCCTAAATTCCTTTATCTGTCTCCATGTTCTCCTTTCGTGATCAATGACTGGGATCTGTTCACAACTTCAGACTTCACGATTCTACTTTCGGCAAGCCTCCAAAATTCCTGAACTTCAAAGTGTCGAAACACGTTACGGTTAACCTCTGCGTAACACTCCCAGATATGACAGTCTGGAATTGTTCATCTCCCCTCTTAAACGAATCCCATCCACCAATTTTAGTGAAGACTCCTAGGATTCTCTCCTTGGATAATTTCCACTGCTCTCCCTCTTGAGATTTACTTCTTCTACCTTCTCTCGTTCCTCTGAGCACTCTCTTCGACACTTGGTTGAAATATTGATTTCTTCACACCTTGCAATAGATCCTCTTCCACAGTCTACTCTGCTGTGGATGAATTTTCACTTCTTGTAACTATTCTCCAACTGCTTCTGTCTCTCATGACTGAAATCACACTACTTCTCCTGAGATTTCGAATATGAAAACTCTGTCACACACCCCTTGTCAATGCACTCCTTGCACACATACAAGTTCGTGTTCTATCTTCTAAGCTTCAATTTGAAACTGACTCGGTCATGCACTCCTTGCGTACACTATGCACGCCTTGCACTCGCTCAATGAAGAGAAACAATTGAAACTTATCTACTCTTCATATTGACTCATACATTCAACAATGCAAATGAAATCATGGATACAAGAACAAGAAATAACAGAGAATTGAAATTAAACAGAAAGTCTATCATTCATTTAGATAGACACATAACAACCCTCATTGGGACAATATTCCTCTGCTATATTCATTCAACTGAAACTTACATATATTCATACAATATTTCTCTGTATCTCCCAACCCTTGACTTGCAATGGCAATCTACACATTAGATTAAACAACAACAACACCAACCTCTTCTCGACAAAAATATAAATCTTTATACAAAGGGACTGTATTGAGTTCTTCCCTCCAACTACTATATGCTATCCTATTGGAATTAAATGTTATCAACTACTTAACATTAATTACAATAAAGATCGAGTCAAATAGATAAGAGCGCAACCTCTAGATTTGTATTGTGATTTGTCTCATAAAACAAAATACATTCCCCACAGATCTTATGCGATGGCTTAGGCTCTGATCATTAAAGATGTTCATAACTCAAAAATATTTTTCATATATTACATTACTACATTGGTCTTTGAAATTCAAAAAATTTCAAAATATGTGCTAGTGCACCCAGCGGTCTCTCGCTTGTGCTTTGCTGGTGATGCTCCTGTATCAGGAACCTGTAAGGAGAATGTTTACATGGATCCCCAATTCTGACATTGAATGTGGTGGGAACATAAGTGTGATGCGTTTATATTGAATGAAGAAGAGATAGAGAATATGAAATGGGACACCGCCAAGGATTTTGTCTTCTACTTGGAAAGATCAAGCGACCAATATGAGATCTTCTGGATAGAATTCCTAGATTTTTTTTTTTTCAGTGGGTAGATTGTGTACAAGAAACAATAGAGTTTAAAGAATGGGCTAAATAAATTGGTTCTTGTAATGAATAGAGGCTAGAAAGATTCAACGATTGGATCACCAGATTACTCGAGCGATGGATTTCTGGGTTGACACGTCCCTGGAAGGTTATATCATCGAGTTTGCAGTGGAGAACCACTAGTATTTTTCATGAGCTGAACCAATGCTCAAGAAATGGGCACAAGGAATATTTTTGAGGGAAATTCCCCTTTGGATCAAGGTCATTTTAGAGGAAGAGAGGATTCTAGTTGTTTCCTCATGTGAGATGGTAGCTTAAACCCACATGCTCGGGGTGAGTGATCTTGGGGCAGGTTCATGAACTAAGAAGGAGAATAGGTTATTTGACATATGGGGGAAGAAAAAACTACAAGAAGTGAGTGCACCCTAAAGAGAACCACCATACTTGGGAAATGGTGGCGAGGAAAGGTAAAGAGAGAAACGAAGTTGTCCAAGGTGTTGCATAAATAAATCAAACTAGGAGGAATGGATGAAAGAAAGTCATAGGATTTGCGAAAGTTGCAAAGATAAGAAATACTAGCCAGTCCAAGATTGAAGGAAAGAGAAGATAAAAAATAAATAAGTCCTATGGAGAGAGGATGAGAAAAGTAAGGTTTAGAATCAAGAGAGGATGAAGGATGGCTGGATCTTGCAAAAGACAAAGAAGTTTTGATCCTAATCTCAAGAGGAGTCGACCAAGAAGCGGAGCAGGATTCTACGGTACAATAAAATGAGACCTGCGAGATCAAAGAAACCCATCTAGAAGTCAGTGGAACCATCCACAAGTCGTCCATCCCCTAGTTTCCTTCAATAACCTTGGTAAGTTTAGTACCTAATACTCATGCAAATTCTATTTTTTTGAATTCAGTTAGTTCAACAAGACCCACAATTGTAAATTGTAGAAGGATAGTAGAATTTCCTAGTAGATCGCAAACAATGTTGTTAGGATTTATTTTGACAGGAACAAGAACAATGACAATGGCTAGATACACGGGAGGATAAATTTCCCAATACCAAGATTTATGGGGTAAAGAAGATGAGGATGTAGAAAAAATTTTGTTTCAATGCAAGGCCATCTGAAGGTCTAGAGGGACCCTACATGTGAGCAAGTTAGTATAATTCCAGAATACCCCGAGGGGTTGTGCCCTCAAATTTTACATGAAGGATATTGAGTGTGGGGTGAAAGTACATTCATTTACCCTTGAATAGGTGCATCATAAATTCCTTGTCGAATTCAAGTTACCTCAAAAAGAACAACAATCTCTCTCTGAGTTGAGTGAGATTCAATAGAGAGAGGGGGAGTTCGCATGGGAATATAGTCAGAAATTTAAGGATGCTATTGGGATATTGGTGCACCCAATTCATGAATACAATCAAAGGGAATGATACATCAAAGGTTTGATACCCTTGACACGAATCCCCTTGATGCAACAAAGAATAGATACATTGACAAAGGCTTTGGAACAATCAATGAATGTTGAAGGCATGGAGGGATACCTAGGGAGCCTAAGAATAACTAGACCTCTGATAGATTCAAACATGTTGAATCTACAAGGTAATATATCTACACTCACAGAGACGATCCAAGAATTAACTCTACTCAATCCAGCACAACCTCAAGTTTGGTGTACAAGATGCTACACAGAGAGGCATATGGCAACTGAGTGTCCGTAGATAAGAGAATTGGGCCACCCCCCTACAACACCAATGTGAGGCATTGTGCAAGTATAAAAAATTATCCAAGAGGATATCAGTGGCCACCCACCTTGTCCAATTGGCTCAAAATAGGTTTTTGTCAACTTACTATTTTTTGCAGTTTTTTGGTTCCTGAACTTCTTGGGCCATTTTGAGGGCCTAAAGGATGATTTTTCATGATCAAGAACCTCAAAAATATCTATAGGATTTGATTTATCCCCCTAAATGTATCTCCTCATCAATACCTTTCCAACGAGCTATCGTTCTCCCTAAACAAAGATCGTATGAAAAAGTTACAACCCCAGGAAGTTGATGTACTAACTTAACCTAGCGGGGCCCACGTGGATTTTGGCACTTCATCTCCTAGGGTTAGGTATTTGGATGTCTAGGGTTTTTCAATTCATGTTTATTGTAAAAATTCATTCAAAGCCTCATTGTACTCATATTCCTGCAAATGAGCGTAGTCGTCACATCTTTTCTCAGAGATAAGTTGCCACCATTCTAGCAAGCTTATTTTCAGAATGCATTTTACAGTTTTTAGCATATTTCTTATTTAAGAGAAACCAAGTTTTACTATATCTATGTTATTTTTCACTATGTCTCTATGTTAATATTATGAATTTGTGGTTTCATTTCACTCTGCTCATAAATACAAATCAGTGATATCAGAGTGATCTGCTCTTTGTCATTTTTTTAATGCATGTCTCTGACATGGTTAGGGTATAGAGAGTTGGGTCTCAAGCTTGTTTCTCTTGCATGCCCAAGAAATTTTCCATGGTGGGAGAAAATAAATATGATAGGACAGGAGATCCTTTCAAAATGTTGCTCAAGGAATCCCTTGAGTGACATAAGAACAAGATGATGGACAACTTTGTACAAATCCTTCAATGGCTATTAACAAGAGACACATCCACCTTAAGAGGAAGAGACACCCCCTTCAAGGTATGTATAAAATTTGATATTCCTATATTTGAAGTTCAAGTAGATGTCGATGCAGTATATAAATGGTTAAACCTTCTAGAAGGGTATTTTTTTGTCCACAAATTTTCTGATAGAGAAAAGATTACATTTTTGCTCCTCAAGGATGTCCCCCATGTCAAATATTGGTGGGAGACTTTCTGTGAGAAAAAGGAAATAGAGGGATCCACATTATCTACAGTTGTACCCACGTGGGGTTCCTTAAAGGATTCTATTAAGGAACAATAGTACCTTGTTGGAAGTTATGATGACTTGTATACAAGATGGAGCACACTGCAGTAGGAAAGAGACAAACCAATGCCAAAGTTCACTAATGTCTTCCATATCTTACACACCAAGTTGGGTATTAAAGATTCTAAGCGACATATGGTGATCAATTACCATGGAGGTCTGCATAGATACATCTAGACATAAATGGATTTTTTGGACATCCCATCCTTGGGCATAACCTATCAATATGTTGTCAAAATTGAGAAGAAGTTGAAACAAAAGTCACGACAGTTTGGGTCTGGGAACCCCTCACAATAGAAGAAGGGAAAGGGAAGCCCCAACCCATTGATAAAAGGATAGAGAAAATATGGGAAACCTTGGGACAACCAGTCTAATCTGAAAGCAAAGAAATACAATGGGAAGACAAAGAAAGATACCAGGAAGTGGTGCAACTTCCATAAGAGCCCCTAGCATAACACTATTTATTGTCAGTCAAAGAAGTCATGGTGGTCGAGGTAAAAGTATTTGAATCAGATGTGGGTTATGATTTTGTTTCAGAACTAGAAAAGGGGAGATGGATCATTGATTAAAAACACAATGCCATCGTTGCTACCACCAATATCCAACTCGGTGAACCTGATGAACCAAAGTAAGGAGAGCACTTTTTTCATTCAAATATGTGGGTAAAAGTAACTCCATTGCACTTCATCATTGATAGCAGTAGGAATAAGAACCTCATTTCAGAACATTTCATCAAGAGGATAGCCATGCTAACAATGTCACACCTGCAACCCTACACCATCGTATGGCTCCATCAAGGAAGCAATCTTCACGTCATCCAACAATGTTGCATGTCATATGGAATCAAGACATTCAAAGATGAGGTATTGTGTGATGTTTTTACCCTTGAATTTTGTGATTTTATTTTGGTCCAACATTATTTAAGGAAATTTCATGTGGTATATGAGTCTAGGCCTCATAGTGTTTGTTGGCAAATGTTCAACAGGTAGTGTAAGCTTGTCATTGATGGAAAGTATAGCAATAATGATGGCTTGAGTACAGCAGCGATGATCAACAAGAAAATAGAAGATAAGTCCAAGAAGATCGAATGATTGAAGGCAATGCAACGCTGATTAGGCGTGATGAAGTCCTGTAAAGTTTGTGAAGAATTCCTAATCGTTGGATCCCATCCAAAATTCCCGACAGAATGATGACCATCAGATCTCAATGTAGACAAGAGGAGTGTGCTGAACAGGAGGACAGATCTCAGACGTTAGATCTGAGCACAGGATCTGACCACCGTTGGATCGAGGAGAACCTTCACGATCCTTAAAGAACAAGGAGAAGCGGGCATAATCATGATATACGAAATCATGACTTAATCTGAGCCATCAGATCAAGGTTGATTCTGGACCGTTGATCCCAATCCATGTTGGAGTTTTGATGATCACGAGTTAAACATGTCAAAGATTATTAACATCAGGAATCCCGAAATCGCGATATGTGATATTACGATTTAATCGCAGCTGTCAGATCAAGATAATATCTGGACCATCGATTCGACTCACGTCAACAAACCACGTCATCTAGGAACACGTGGCACAACTAGAATTACACCATGTCGGAGTTTCGAGGATCACGTGTTGGAGATGTCAAATAAACAATGCAACAATAATCCCTATTTTGCGATATGTGAATTCGCGATCCAATCGCAGCTGTTGAATCAAGATCAGATCTGGATCGTTGATCTAACTCCATATCGGAGTTTCGAGGATCACAACATGGAGAGGAAAGTAAACAATGCAACAAGAATGTCGATTTCGCGATATGCGAAATTGCGATTCAATTGCAACCGTTGAATCAAGATCTGATTAGGACCGTTGATCCCAAGCCATTTCGGGGTATTGGGGATCGTGACTTGGAGAGTCGAGATGTCTCATCTCCAGACTCACAAAATGCAAATTCTCGAAAAACGCTTTTTGCATAGGCGCTTGGTTATGACCATAGTCACATTGGGGAAGGAGCTAGTGTAGAAAAGCTCTGTATCGAGGTTTCAGAGATCATGACTTGAAGTGTCAAAGACACTTGGGCATAGGAATGTCGAAATGCTGAAACCCAATTTAAAGGAAAGATTAATAAAGTTCATCCAACGACGCAAATAAACCTGAAGGAGATCGGAGGGCTACTGTAGCACGCCATAGTATAACTGCCAGAAACCAATGATGGTTCCAACCAGAGGACTCGAAGACACGTGGGATGATTGACAGAGAAGGTGAAGAGCCACGGGGAATATTCAAGAGGAATGAAGATGTTCATGAAGGTGATTGATAGCTGGAAGGGCATTGAGGCCTGTAACTAAAATAGAGAAGGTGAGCTCAACTGTCACATAGAACACAAAGAGTCTCAACTGCCAGAGAGGCTGAAGAATCTCAGCATAACGCCCAGTGATGTTGAACGTGTGGGAAAACAACCAGAGAAGATGAAGAGTCACGATGACGATCACGCAGAGCACTTGAGATGTGGAGGAGATTGGCGCAGTATGAGCATGTAGAGGAATGGTGAATATTGCATGCACAAGGTGCACAGAAGCTATAAGTAGATGGTACAGAGAAGAGATGAGGTTGTTGTTGTTGATGGTGAAGGTGATTCATGTGTGAAGAAGGAGGAGAGTGCAGCAGCTGAATTGCACAGAAGAGGAACTATGCAGTGAATGGACATGGTGCACTGAGCATAAAAAGCAGAAGAACAGACAACACAAGTAATGTGTGTAGAAAGGCGATGAGGCAGACAGAGAAACGAAATGCAGCAGAACAGTGATGAGTCTAGTAAGCCATTGTTGAACATCATATCACATCATATCAATGGAAGGGAGGTGCTAGGGAGGACTATTGTCCTCAGAGGTTCAAGTGGGTGCTTGAGTTGTATCTTCCATCTGGTTGCAGCCAGAGAAACCAGGGTGGTAGGGTGGTGTAAGGGAGAACACTTGTTCTCTGTTATACAGGTTGGTGCCTGTATGATTGGAAGTTGGTGCTTCCATCCAGTTGGTGCTGGAAACACTTAGGGAGTTGGTGCTTCCTTCTAGTTGGTGCTAGAGAAA
>JZKD02S1886885.1:233584-253966 GCA_000966675.3 Picea glauca | reverse complement strand
AGAGAAACCAGGGAGTTGGTGCTTCCTTCTAGTTGGTGCTAGAGAAACCAGGGAGTTGGTGCTTCCTTCTAGTGGGTGCTAGAGAAAACAGAGAGTTAGTGCTCTCAACAAGTTGCAACTTGCAAAATAGAGGTTGTAGCCTCCTTATGAGTTGGTGCTCATATGTATCATAATGTAAAGAATGTAAATAATACTTATGATATAAAGAAAAAGAGGTTTTTACCTTGTTATGGGTTTCCTCGGGAAATATCTGTCTCTATGTTTCTCATATATGTAAATGATGTTGAAAGTGCCATTGTTTATTTCCCTGTATTATTGTGATCATCATTCAGTATTTCTGCAAAGAGTTTTAAAAAGAACCATAATTGTTTAAGCACGGTAACAACTGATTCACCCCCCCCCCTCTCAGTTGTCCAACCATTGGTATCAGAGTCGGCCCCTTTTATCTAAGGTTAGATCCTAGAGCTTAAACATGTCAATCAATGAAGGAAATTCAACCAATAAGGCCCCTCTGTTCAATGGAACAAACTTTGCCTTCTGGAAAGTTAGAATGGGAACCTACATAATGTCTTTAGGTGCAGATGTCTGGGATGTGGTAGATACCAGGTATGTAAAGCCAATTGTGCTAGCTAATAAGCATGACAAACTATAATTTAGCTTCAATTCTAAGGCTATGAATGCTATCTTGAGTGGGCTTGCAGAAGTAGAATTTGTAAAAGTTATGCACCTAGGAACTTCCAAAGAAATGTGCGATAAACTCATTAGCAGTTATGAGGGTGATGAGAAGGTAAAGGATGCAAAGCTTCAAACCTACAGAATACCATTTGAACAACTGAAGATGAAGGAAGATGAAACTATTGGAAAATACTGTTTGAGAATAGAATAAATGGTAAATGCAATGAAGACACTTGGTGAAACAATTGGGGAACCTTCTTTAGTTCAGAAAATCTTGAGATCTCTCCCAGATAGGTTCAATCCGAAGGTCTCTACTATAGAAGAACTTAATAATGTAAAAACCTTACAGTTTGATCAACTTCTTGGAACAATGACTGCATATGAAATGAGAATAGTTAAAGATAAATCCACCTCCAGAGAAGCATCATTTAAAGCAGACAAGAATGAGGATTCTGAGCCCGATGAAATTGAAGCAAAATTTGTGAAGAGACTGAAGAAGGGATCAGGAAAATACAAAGGTAAACTACCTTTCAAATTCTTAAACTGTGGAAGGATAGGTCATTTTGCAAATAAGTGTCCACACAAGAAACATGATCAGAACTATGAAGGTGAAGAGAAGCACAAATCCAGGAGATTTGATAAAAGGAAAAGTTTATGTGTAAACAATGATGACTCCTCAAAAGACACTGATAGTGACTCTTCCTATGAATATAAGGTAAATGAATTCATTCTTATGGCCAAAGAGAATTATGATAATAAAATCACAGGCAGTGAAGAAGAAGTTGTGGTTGACATGGAAGGAGAACTGATCATTGCATTGGAAGAGATTGACAGACTAAGAATCAAGAGAAGAAAGTAAAGACAATTGTTGATACAGTTCGAGAAAGACAAAAAATAACTTGATGAAGACCTTGTCCTACTAAAAGTAGAATTGGAAGAGGCAGAGAAAATTGAAGAGATTCTCAAAACAACAGCTATCATAAAAGAAGGCATAATGTGAATCATTAGAACAAGAAGTCGTGAAAACAAGGAAAGAAATGGAGAAGTTTCAAGCCCTGTATAATCAGAATCTGTCAAGTATCAAAGCCTCAGAAGGATTAGCCACCATTTTGAATCAACAAAGGAATCCAAAGCTGAAAACTGGTTTGGGTTATGAAGAAGGATCAAGAAGTGGGAAGCCAGGAAATGAAGAACCCATCAAGTTTGTCAAAAGTACAACCAATGACAATAACAACCCTGCAAAAATAAAGGAAGACAATCAGCCACCCAGGACGAGTAAAGGAAAAGGTGCCATGGTTGAATCTAAAGAATGAAGAAACAATGCTCTCTCTGCTGAAAGATGTCATCAACAAGAAAGAAATCGATTTGCTCAAAGAAGACAACCATTTACCAGGTACAAAGAATTTTTCTATGGCTATTGTTTCTTTTGTTCTAACTTTGGTCACAAAGCTGTAAATCGTTCCTTAAGACTCAGACATGAGCAATTAAGGTTTCAAAGGAATAAATACTTCCCACAACAAAGAATGATATAGCCAAGTAATAATCCTTCACGGACTGCAAATTGCCAAATTAAGTCTGGAAACATACAACTAAGGAGGCCAAGAAATAATCAACAATCAATAAGTAGGAAACACTGCAACAATAAGTTTGACTTATTGAATAATGAGGTCGAATGCTACACCTATCATAACTTTGGACATGAACCTATTGAGTGTCGGTTAAGGAACTATGAACCAAATTCAAAATCCCCTGCTGAAAATGTCAGGCTTTGGAAGAAGAAGGAAAGTAACAAGTGTTGATTAGTATTGTCTGCTCAAAGAAAAATGAACCCTTGGTATATAGATAGTGGATGCTCTAAACACATGATAGGAGACAAAGTAACGTTTCTATCTCTAAGTGAAAGAAAATAAAAAAGTGTAACCTTTGGAAATGATGCTCCAGGGAAAATAAAAGGCAAAGGGATGGTGAGCTTAAGTAATGGAAAAGGAAAAGCCCAAGATGTTCTACTTGTGGATGGGCCGAAGCATAACTTGCTCAGTGTAAGTCAAATGTGTGACAGAGGATGCGAGGTGTTTTTCACGTCCAAGGACTGCAAGATAAAGTCTGTAAGCTTAGGACAAGTGATGGCCAAAGGCATAAGGACGAAAAATAATGTATATGTGTTGAGAGAAAATAGAGAAAAATTTCATCTAAGAAAACATGATGAAAGATGGTTATGGCATAGGAGACTTGGACATCTAAACTTTGACCACTTAATCAAACTCAAAAACCTCGAGGCAGTAAAATATCTTCCAAGAATATCAAAGCCCCAAGATTCAGTGTGTAAACCCTGTCAAGTAGGGAAGCAAAACAGGACACAGTTTAAGTCCAATTGCTTCCCTTCAATAGAGAAACCACTCCAACTAGTTCATATGGACTTATGTGGACCATCAAGACATGAAGGAACAGGGAAATAAAACTACTTCATGTTGATTATCGATGATTACTCTAGACTTACATGGGTTGCCTTCCTCAAAGAAAAAGCTGAAGCATTTGAGAATTTTAAAACATTTAAGGCTTTAACAGAGACTCAAACAGGCAAGAGATTAAAGGTAGTAAGATCAAATGAGGGAGGAGATTTTATGTCAAGAGATTTCAAGGAATTTTGCGATGAACATGGGATCAAGAGAGAATACACAATCCCAAGGACTCCACAACAAAATGGAGTTGTTGAGAGGCAAAATAGAACAGTGCAGGAAATGACCAGGTCAATGATGAATGAGAAGAACATTGGTCAAACCTACTGGGTGGAAGCCATACACACAACAGTCCATGTGCTCAACAAAGCCAACCTCAGACCACAAAGTAACAAGACCCCGTATGAATTTTGGTTTGGAAGAGTTACCTCAATCAAACACTTCAGAGTCTTTGGGAGTAAATGCTACATAAAGAATAATGATGAAAACCTCGGCAAATATGATGATAGGGCTGATGAAGGTATCTTCGTAGGGTATGCTACAAACAGTAAAGGATATAGATGCTACAATAAGAGCTTGTATAAAGTGGTTGATTGTATCGATGTAAAAATTGATGAAGGAATCCTAGCAAGAGAGGTATACAGTAATGTGTTTTCTACATAAGACACAACTAAATCTTAAAATGAATAGGTCCAAGAATCAAAAAACAAATACTCTGAATCATATGAAGACTCATACACTCAGACAGACTCAAATCAGCAGTCAACCACAAATTCTTCCTCCATAATCATTCAAAAAAATCACCCTGGAAGTCAGATAATTGGAGAAAAAGACAAAGGTGTACAAACCAGAAGAAAGCTAATCAAAACCACTGAACAATCTCATATATCTCTCATATCCATGCTGAAACCCAAGAATTTTAATGAAGCCAAAAAATATGATCACTGGGTTAAAGTAATGAATGAAGAACTTGATCAGATTGAGAAAAATAATACATGGGAGATGGTTCAAAGACCCGAAGGTAAAAACGTCATTGGCTGCAAATGGATATTTAAGAATAAGTTGAAGGAGCAAGGACAAGTTATCAGGAACAAAGCGAGGTTAGTCTGTAAAGTATATGCTGAGATACAAGGACTAGATTTTGATGAAACATTTGCTCTCATAGCAAGATTAGAAGATATCAGAATTTTTCTTGTCTATACTTGTCATAAAATGTTTAAAGTCTATCAAATGGATGTCAAGTCATCCTTTCTCAATGGAGATTTAAGTGAAGAAGTCTATATGGAACAACCAGAGGGTTTCAAATTGTCTGATAACCCTGACTTAGTATGCAAGTTGAAGAAATATTTATATGGTTTAAAACAAGCCCCTCGAGCCTGGTATCACAGAATGGATACGTATCTCGAAAACAAAGGGTTCAAGAGAGGAACAACCGACAACAATCTGTATATTAAGACATAGGGTAATGATTTGCTCATCGTATTGGTCTATGTAGATAACATCATCTTTGGATATAATAAGGATTCACTGGTACAATGGTTTTCTTCTGCCATGGAGTCTGAATTTGAAATGTCTATGATAGGAGAACTGTCATTTTTCCTTGGTCTGCAAATTACTCAGAAGCCTGAAGGGATGTTCATTTCTTAAGAAAAATACCTAAGAGAAATGCTAAAAAGGTTTCAAATGGAAGATTCTAAACCTGTCGATACACCTATGTTAACTGGATGTAAACTAAGCAAGTATGATGATTCACCTGATGTTGATCAAAGCTCATATCGATCAATGATAGGAAGCCTGTTGTACATCACAACATCTTGCCCAGACATAATGCATGTTGTAGGAATGGTAGGAAGATATCAGGCTGGACCTAAACATAGTCATTTTCAAGCTGTCAAAAGGATATTCAGGTATTTGAAAGAGACAATGACTTATGGTCTGTGGTATCCTAGAACTCAAAGTCTTCATTTGACTGCTTATTCAGATGCAGATTGGGCAAACTGTGTTGATGAGAGAAAAAACACCAGTGGAGGAGCATTCTTATTGGGTGACTCCCTAGTAGTATGGCTTAGTAAAAAGCAAGGTTCCATTTCTTTATCAACCACAGAGGCAGAGTACATTGCTGCTGCTACCTGTTGCACACAGGTTTTATGGATGATTCAGACACTTGCAGACTTAGAGGTAAAACATACTGCACTGATTCCAATTCATTGTGATAACACTAGTTCCATCAGTGTGTCTAAAAATCCTGTCTTCCACTCCAAGACAAAACATATTCCCATAAAATATCATTTTCTGAGAGAGAAAGTCACCAATCAGATTGTTCAGGTCCATTACATCCCCACTATAGAACAAATTGAAAACATCTTTACTAAGCCCCTAGCCAAGACACCATTTGAATATCTCAGACAAAAGTTGGGTGTCATTTTGTTTCACACCTAACGAGTCCATCTTGTTAGGGGGAGTTGTGTATTATTTGAATATCTAATGCCTCCTAAACCTATTGCAATCTCTCAGGGGGAGCATGTCTCTTCTTTGACATTGATGTCAAAGAGGGAGAAAAGACTTCGGGTGCCTTAGTTGCCATCAATGCCAAAGGGGGAGATTGTTGGGAAATGTTTAACAGGTAGCATAAGCTTGTCATTGATGGAAAGTATAGCAGTAATGAAGGCTTGAGTACAATAGCGATGATCAACACACAAATAGAAGATAAGTCTAGGAAGATCGAATGATCGAAGGCAACACAACGTTGATCAGGCGTGATAAAGTCCCGTAAAGTTTGTGAAGCATTCCTGATCGTTGGATCCCATCCAAATACTGATAGAATGATGACCATCATATCTAAATGTAGATAAGAGGAGCATGCTGAACAGGAGGATAGATCTCAGATGTTAGATCTGAGCATAGGGTACGACCACCGTTGGATCAAGGAGAACCTGCACGATCCTTAAAGAAAAAGGAGAAGCGGGCGTAATCGCGATATGCGAAATCGTGACTTAATCTGAGCCATCAGATCGAGGTTGAATCTAGACCGTTGATCCCAGTCCATGTCGGAGTTTCAAGGATCGCGAGTTAAACATGTCAAAGATTATTAACACCAGGAATCCCAAAATCACAATATGCGATATTACGATTTAATTGCAGCCGTCAGATCAAGATAAGATCTAGACCATTGATCCGACTCACGTCAAAAAACCATGTTATCTAGGAACACGTGGCACAACCAGACTTACACCATTTTGGAGTTTCGAGGATCGCGTGTTGGATATGCCAAAGAAACAATGCAACAGGAATCCCAATTTTGCGATATGTGAATTCGGGATCCAATCACAGTCGTTGAATCAAGATTAGATCTGGACCATTGATCTAACTCCATATAGGAGTTTTGGGGATCGCAACATGGAGAGGCAAGTAAACAATGCAACAAGAATGTCAATTTTGTGATATGTGAAATTGCGATTCAATCACAGTCGTTGAATCAAGCTCTGATTAGGACCGTTGAACCCATGCCATTTCAGGGTATCAAGGATCGCGACTTGGAGAGTCGAGATGTCTCATCTCCAGACTCACAAAATGCAAATTCACGAAAAGAACTTTTGCATAGGCACTTGGTTATGACCATAGTCACATTGGGGAAGGAGCTAGTGTAGAAAAGATTTGTATTGAGGTTTCGGAGATCGCGACTTGAAGTGTCAAAGACAATTGGGCATAGGAATGTTGAAATGTTGAAACCCGATTTAAAGGCAAGATTAATAAAGTTTATCCAACGATGCAAATAAACCCGAAGGAGATCAAAGAGCTACTGTAGCACAACATAATATAACTGCCAGAAACCACTGATGGTTCTAGCCAGAGGAATCGAAGGAACATGGGATGATTGACAGAGAAGGTTAAGAGCCACTGGGAATATTCAAGAGGAATGAAGATGTTCATTGAAGGTGATTGACAGCGCGATGGGAATTGAGGCCTGTAACTGAAACAGAGAAGGTGAGCTTGATTTTCATAGAGAAGACGAAGATTCTCAACTACCAGAGAGGCTGAGGAATCTCAACATAACACCTAGTGATGCTGAACGCGTGGGAAAATAGCCAGAGAAGCTGAAGAGTCATGATGATGATCACGCAGAGAACTTGAGATGTGAAGGATATTGGCACGGTATGAGCATGTAGAGGAATGGAGAATATTGCATGCACAAGGTGCACAGAAGCTATAAGTACATGGTACAGAGAAGAGATGAGGTTGTTGTTTCTGTTGGAGATTGTTGTTGTTGTTGATGGTGAAGGTGATTCATGTGTGAAGGAGGAGAGTACAGCAGCTGAATTGCACAGAAGAGGAACTGTGTAATGAATGGACATGGTGCACCGATCATAAAAATAAGAAGAATAGACAACGCAAGTAATGTGTGCAAAAAGGCAATGAGGCAGACAAAGCAATGAAATGCAACAGAACAGTGATGAGTCTAGTAAGCCATTGTTGAACATCATATCACTGTAATAAGTTTTAGTAGCAAATATTTATATTTCAGGGTGGAAGGGAGGTTCTAGGGAGGACTGTTGTCCTCAGAGGTTCAAGTGGGTTCTTGAACACAAGGAGTTGTAGCTTCCATCTGGTTGCAGTCAGAGAAACCAGGGTGGCAGGGTCGTGCAAGGGAGAACACTTTTTCTCTGTTATAGAGGTTGGTGCATGTATGATTGGAAGTTGGTGGTTCCATCCAGTTGGTGCTGGAATCACTCAGGGAGTTGGTGCTTCCTTCTAGTTGGTTCTAGAGAAACTACGGAGTTGGTGCTTCCTTCTAGTTGGTGCTAGAGAAGCCAAGGAGTTGGTGCTTCCTTCTAGTGGGTGCTAGAGAAAATAGAGAGTTGGTGCTCTCAGCAAGTTGTAGCTTGCAAAACAGAGGTTGTAGCCTCCTTATGAGTTGGTTCTCATATGTATGATAATGTAAAGAATGTAACTATTACTTATCATATAAATAAAAAGAGGTTTTTACCCTGTATGGGTTACCTCGGGAAATATCTGTCTCTGTGTTTCTCATATATGTGAATGATGCTAAAAGTGCCATTTTTTATTTCCCTATATTATTGTGATCATCATTTAGTATTTCTGCAAAGATTTTTAAAAAGAAGCATAATTGTTTAAGCATGGTAAGAACTAATTCACCCCCCCCTCTCAGTTGTCCAACAATTGGTATCAGAGCCGACCCCTTTTATCTGAGGGTAGATCCTAGATTTTAAACATGTCAATCCATGAAGGAAATTCAACCAATAAGGCCCCTCTATTCAATGGAACAAACTTTGCCTTCTGGAAAGATAGAATGAGAACCTACATAATGGATTTAGGTGAAGATGTCTGGGATGCCATAGATACTGGGTATGTAAAGCCAGTTGTGCTAGCTAATAAGGATGACAAACTATAATTTAGCTTCAATGCTAAGGCTATGAATGCTATCTTGAGTGGGCTTGCAAAAGCAGAATTCATAAAAGTTATGCACCTAGGAACTGCCAAAGAAATGTAGGACAAACTCATTAGCAGTTATGAGGGTGATGAGAAGGTAAAGGATGCAAAGCTTCAAACCTACAGAATACAGTTTGAACAGCTGAAGATGAAGGAAGATGAAACTATTTGAAAATACTTTCTAAGAATAGAAGAAATGGTAAATGCAATGAAGGCACTTGGTGAAACAATTGGGGAACCTTCTTTAGTTCAGAAAATCTTGAGATCTCTCCCAGATAGGTTCAACCCGAAGTTCTCTGCTATAGAAGAACTTAATAATCTAAAAACTTTATAGTTTGATCAACTTCTTGGAACATTGACTGCATATGAAATGAGAATAGTTAAAGATAAATCCACCTCCAGAGAAGCATCATTTAAAGAAGACAAGAATGAGGATTCTGAGCCCGATGAAATTGAAGAAAAATTTGTGAAGAGACTGAAGAAGGGATCAGACAAATACAAAGGTAAACTGCCTTTCAAATTCTTTAACTATGGAAGGATAGGTCATTTTGCAAAGAAGTTTCCACACAAGAAACATGATCAGAACTATGAAGGTGAAGAGAAGCACAAATCCAGGAGATTTGATAAAAAGAAAAGTTTATGTGTAAACAATGATGACTCCTCAGAAGACACTAATAGTGACTCTTCCTATGAAGATTAGGTAAATGAATTCATTCTTATGGATAAAGAGAATTATGATAATAAAATCACAGGCAATGAAGAAGAAGCTATGTTTGACATGGAAGGAGAACTGATCAGTGCATTGGAAGAGATTGACAGACTAGGAATCAAGAACAGAAAGCAAAGACAATTGTTGATACAGTTTGAGAAAGACAGAAAAGAACCTGATGAAGACCTTTTCCTACTAAAAGTAGAATTGGAAGAGGAAAAGAAAATTGAAGAGATTCTGAAACAACAACTATCAGAAAAGAAGACAAGATGTGAATCATTAGAACAAGAAGTAGTGGAAACAAGGAAAGAAATGGAGAAGTTTCAAGCCCTGTATAATCAGAATATGTCAAGTATCAAAGCCTTAGAAAGATTAGCCACCATTTTGAATTAGTAAAGGAATCCAAAGATGAAAACTGGTTTGGGTTATGAAGAAGGATCAAGCAGTGGGAAGCCAGGAAATGAAGAACCCATCAAGTTTGTCAAAAGTACAACCAATGAAAATAACAGCCCTACAGAAACAAAGGAAAACGATCAGCCACCCAGGATGAGTAAAGGAAAAGGTGCCAGGATTGAATCTGAAGAACGAAGAAACAATGCTCTCTCTGCTGAAAGATGTCATCAGCAAGAAAGAAATTGATTTTCTCAAAGAAGACAACCATTTACCAGGTACAAAGAATTTTTCTATGGCTATTGTTTCTTTTGTTCTAACTTTGGTCACAAAGCTGTAAATTGTTCCTTAAGACTCAGGCATGAGCAATTAAGGTTTCAAAGGAATAAATACTTCCCACAAAAAAGAATGATACAATCAAGTAATAATCCTTCACGGACTGCAAATTGCCAAATTAAGTCTGGACACATACAACTAAGGAGGCCAAGAAATAATCAATAGTCAATAAGTAGGCAACACTGCAACAATAAGTTTGACTTATTGAATAATGAGGTTGAATGCTACACCTATCATAACTTTGGACATGAATCTATTCAGTGTCGGTTAAGGAACTATGAACCAGATTCGAAATCCCCTGCTGAAAATGTCAAGCTTTGGAAGAAGAAGGAAAGTAACAAGTGTGGATTAGTATTGTCTTCTCAAATAAAAATGAACCCTTGGTATATTGATAGTGGATGTGCCAAACACATGACGGGAGAGAAAGGAAAGTTTCTATCTCTAAGTGAAAGAAAATAAGGAAGTGTAACCTTTGGAAATGATGCTCTAGGGAAAATAAAAGGAAAAGGGATGGTGAGCTTAATTAATGGAAAAGGAAAACCCCAAGATGTTCTACTTATTGATGGGATGAAGAATAACATGCTCAGTGTAAGTAAAATGTGTGACAGAGGATGAGAGGTGTTATTCACATCCAAGGACTAAAAGATAAAGTCTGTAAACTCAGGACAAGTGGTGGCCAAAGGCATAAGGATAGAAAATAATGTATATGTGCTTAAAGAACATAGAGAAGAATGTCATCTAAGAAAACATGATGAAATCTGGTTATGGCATAGGATACTTGGACATATAAACTTTAACCACTTAATCAAACTCAAAAACCTCAAGGCAGTAAAAGATCTTTCGAGAATATCAAAGCCCCAAGATTCAGTGTGTAAACCCTGTCAAGTAGGGAAGAAAAACAGGACACAATTTAAGTCCAAGAGCTTCACTTCAATAGAGAAACCACTCCAGCTAGTTCATATGGACTTATGTGGACCATCAAGACAGGAAGGCACAAGGAAATAAAACTACTTCATGTTGATTATCGATGATTACTCCAGACTTACATGGGTTGCCTTCCTCAAAGAAAAAGCTGAAGAATTTGAGAAGTTTAAAACATTTAAGGCTTTAGCAGAGACTCAAACAGGCAAGAGGTTAAAGGAAGTAAGATCAGATTGGGGAGGAGAGTTTATGTCAAGAGACTTTAAGGAATTCTACAATGAACATGGGATAAAGAGAGAATACACAATCCCAAGGACTCCACAATAAAATGGAGTTGTTGAGAGGCAAAACAGAACAGTGCAGGAAATGGACAGGTCAATGATGAATGAGAAGAACATTGGTCAAACCTACTGGGTGGAAGCCATACACACAACAGTCCATGTGCTCAACAAATCCCACCTCAGACCACAAAGTAACAAGACCCCTTATGAATTATGGTTTGGAAGACCTGCCTCAATCAAACACTTGAGAGTCTTTGGGAGTAAATGGTACATAAAGAATAATGATGAAAACCTAGACAAATATGATGATAGGGTTGATGACGGTATCTTATTAGGGTATGCTACAAATAGTAAAGGATATAGATGCTACAATAAGAGGTTGCATAAAATGGTTGACTATATTGATGTAAAAATTGATGAAGGAATCCCAGCAAGAGAGGCATACAGTAATGAGTTTTCTACAGAAGACACAGCTAAAGCTGAAAATGACCAAGTCCAAGAATCAGAAAATGAATACTCTGAATCAGATGAAGACTCAGACACTTAGACAGACTCAAATCAGCAGTCAACCACAAATTCCTCCTCCAGAATCATTCAAAAAAATCACCCTGCAAGTCAGATAATTGGGGAAAAAGACAAAGGTGTACAAACCAGAAGAAATCTAATCAAAACCACCGAACAATCTCATATAGCTCTCATATCCATGCTAGAACCCAAGAATTTTAATGAAGCCAACAAAGATGATCACTGGGTTAAAGCAATGAATGAAGAACTTGATCAGATTGAGAAAAACAATACATTGGAGATGGTTCAAAGACTCGAAGGTAAAAATGTCATTGGCTCCAAATGGATCTTTAAGAATAAGTTGAATGAGAAATGACAAGTTATTAGGAACAAAGCGAGGTTAGTCTATAAAGGCTATGCTCAGATAGAAGGACTAGATTTTGATGAAACATTTGCACCCATAGCAAGATTATAAGCTATCAGAATGTTTCTTTCCTATGCTTGTCATAAAAGGTTTAAAGTCTATCAAATGGATGTCAAGTCATCCTTTCTCAATGGAGATTTAAGTGAAGAAGTCTATATGGAACAACTAGAGGGTTTCAAATTGTCTAATAACCCTGACTTAGTATGCAATTTGAAGAAAGATTTATATGGTTTAAAAAATCCCCTCGAGCCTGGTATCATAGACTGGATACGCATCTCAAAAAAAGAGGGTTCAAGAGAGGAACATCCGACAACAATCTGTATATTAAGATAGAGGATAATGATTTTCTCATCATATTGGTCTATGTAGATGACATCATCTTTGGATGTAATAAGGATTCACTGGTACAATGGTTTTCTTCTGCCATGGAGTCTGAATTTAAAATGTCTATCATAGGAGAACTGTCATTTTTCCTTGCTCTGCAAATTACTCAGAAGCCCGAAGGGATGTTCATTTCTCAAGAAAAATACCTAAGAGAAATGCTGAAAAGGTTTCAAATGGAAGATTATAAACCTGTGGGTACACCTATGGTAACTGGATGTAAACTAAGAAAGTATGATGATTCACCTAATGTTGATCAAAGATCATATCGATCAATGATAGGAAGACTTTTGTACATCACAACATCTCGCCCAGACATAATGCATGCTGTAGGAATGGTAGGAAGATATCAGGCTGCACCTAAACAGAGTCATTTGCAAGTTGTCAAAAGGATATTCAGGTATTTGAAAAAGACAATGACTTATGTTATATGGTCTCCTAGAACGCAAAGTCTTCAGTTGACTGCTTATTCAGATGTAGATTGGTCAAACTGTGTTGATGAGAGAAAAAGCACCAGTGGAGGAGCATTCTTCTTGGGTGACTTCCTAGTAGCCTGGCTTAGTAAAAAGAAAGGTTCCATTTCTTTATCAACCACAGAGGCAAAGTACATTTATGCTGCTACCTGTTGCACATAGGTATTATGGATGATTCAGACGCTTGCAGACTTAGAGGTAAAATACACTGCACCGATCCCAATTCATTGTGATAACACTAGTGCCATCAGTGTGTCTAAAAATCCTGTATTCCACTCCAAGACAAAACATATTCCCATAAAATATCATTTTCTGAGAGAGAAAGTCACCAATCAGAATATTCAGGTCCATTACATCCCCACTACAGAACAAATTGCAGACATCTTTACTAAGCCCCTAGCCAAGACACCGTTTGAATATCTCAGACAGAAGCTGGGTGTCATTTCATTTCACACCTAACGAGTCCATCTTCTTAGGGGGAGTTGTGTATTGTTTGAATATCTAATGCCTCCTAAAATTACTGCAATCGCTCAGGGGGAGCATGTCTCTTCTTTGACATTGATGTCGAAGGGGGAGAAAAGAATTTGGGTGCCTTAGTTGCCATCAATGCCAAAGGGGGAGATTTTTGGCAAATGTTTAACAGGTAGCGTAAGCTTGTCATTGATGGCAAGTATAGTAGTAATGATGGCTTGAGTACAACATCGATGATCAATAGGTAAATAGAAGATAAGTCCAGGAAGATCGAATGATCGAAGGAAATGCAACGTTGATCAGGCGTGATGACGTCCCGTAAAGTTTGTGAAGCATTACTAATCGTTGGATCTCATCCAAAATTCCCGATAGAACAATGACCTTCAGATATCTATGTAGACAAGAGGAGCATGCTGAACAGGAGGATAGATATCAGATGTTAGATCTGAGCGTAAGGTCCGACCACCATTGGATCGAGGAGAAACTACACGATCCTTAAAGAACAAGCAGAAGCAGGCGTAATCGCGATATGCGAAATCATGACTTAATCTAAGTCGTCAGATCAAGGTTGAATCTGGACCATTTTTCCCAATCCATGTCGGAGTTTCGAGGATTGCGAGTTAAACGTGTAAAATATTATTAACATCAGGAATCTTGAAATCGCGATATGCGGTATTATGATTTAATCACAACCGTCAGATCAAGATAAGATCTGGACCGTCGATCCAACTCACATCAGCAAACCATATCAGCTAGGAACACGTGGCACAACCAGAATTACACCATGTCAGAGTTTCGAGGATCGCGTGTTGGAGATGTCAAAGAAACAATGCAACATGAATCTCGATTTTGCAATATGCGAATTCGCGATCCAATCGCAGGCATTGAATCAAGATCAGATCTAGACCGTTGATCTAACTCCATGTCGGAGTTTTGGGGATCACAACATGGAGAGGCAAGTAAACAATGCAACAAGAATGTCGATTTCACGATATGGGAAATTGCAATTCAATCGCAATCGTTGAATCAAGCTCTGATCAGGACCGTTGATCCCATGCCATTTCAGGGTATCGAGGATCGTGACTTGGAGAGTCGAAATGTCTCATCTCTAGACTCACGAAATGAGAATTCACGAAAAGGGATTTTTTCATAAGCGCTTGGTTAGGACCATAGTCACATTGGGGAAGGAGCTAGTGTAGAAAATCTTTGTATCAAGGTTTCGGAGATCACGGATTGAAGTGTCAAAGACACTTCGGCATAGGAATGTCGAAATGCCGAAACCCGATTTAAAGGCAAGATTAATAAAGTTCATCCAATGACGCAAATAAACCTGAAGGAGATCGGAGGGCTCTTGTAGCACGACATAGTATAACTACCAGAAACCACTGATGGTTCCAGCCAGAGGACTCGAAGACACATGGGATGATTGACAGAGAAGGTGAAGAGACGTTGGGAATCTTCAGAAGGAATGAAGATGTTTGTGAAGGCGATTGACAACTGGATGGGCATTGAGGCCTGTAACTGAAACAAAGAAGGTGAGCTCGATTGTCACAGAGAAGACGAAGAGTCTCAACTACCAGAGAGGCTGAGGAATATCATCATAACACCCAGTGATGGTGAACGTGTGGGAAAACAATTAGAGAAGCTGAAGAGTCACGATGATGATCACGTAGAGCACTTGAGATGTGGAGGATATTGGTGCGGTGTGAGCATGCAAAGGAATGGTGAATATTGCATGCACAAGGTGCACAGAATCTATAAGTACATGGTACAGAGAAGAGATAAGGTTGTTGTTGTTGTTGGAGATTGATGTCGTTGTTGATGGTGAAGGTGATTCATGTGTGAAGAAGGATGAGAGTGCAGCAACTGAATTGCACAGAAGAGGAACTATGCAGTGAGTGTACATGGCACACCAAGAATAAAAAGCAGAAGAACAGACAGCGCAAGTAATGTGTGCAGAAAGGCGATCAGGCAGACAAAGAAACGAAATGCAACAGAACAATGATGAGTTTGGTAAGCCATTGTTGAACGTCATATCACTGTAATAAGTTTCAGTAGCAAAGATTTATATTTTAGGGTGGAAGGGAGGTGCTAGGGAGGACTGTTGTCCTCAGAGGTTCAAGTGGGTGCTTGAAAAAAGGGAGTTGTAGCTTCCATCTGGTTGCAGCCAGAGAAACCAGGGTGGCAGGGTGGTGCAAGGGAGAACTCTTGTTCTATGTTATACAGGTTGGTGCCTGTATGATTAGAAGTTGGTGCTAGAAACACTCAGGGAGTTGGTGCTTCCTTCTAGTTGGTGCTACAGAAACCAGGGAGTTGGGGCTTCCTTCTAGTTGGTGCTAGAGAAACAAAGGAGTTGGTGCTTCCTTCTAGTGGGTGCTAGAGAAAACAGAGAGTTGGTGCTCTCAGCAAGTTGCAACTTGCAAAACAGAGGTTGTAGCCTTCTTATGAGTTGGTTCTCATATGTATGATAATGTAAAGAATGTAACTATTACTTATCATATAAAGAAAAGGAGGTTTTTACCCTGTATGGGTTTCCTCGATAAATATCTGTCTCTGTGTTTCTCATATATGTGAATGATGTTGAAAGTGCCATTGTTTATTTCCCTGTATTATTGTGATCATCATTCAATATTTCTGCAAAGAGTTTTAAAAAGAAGCATAATTGTTTAAGCACGGTAATAATTGATTCACCCCCCCCTCTCAGTTGTCCAATAGTGTTATTATTATTTTGAACAACAAATGGTATAGGATACTCGGGGCAGTCCCACCTAGTGTCATTTCCTTGATCTCTACAAAGTAATGCGAGAAGGTCATTTCTCAGACTGGGAAGTTTGTATTCCTCGTGATTTTTTCTCAAAATGCGAGAAATATTTCAACCACATACATGGCTTCTACGACCAACCTTTCCATGCAGCAGAATCAAGTGGATAAGATTGTGGAAGAATACAGAGACATCTTCTCATCACCTAGTGGGGTACCTCTGCACTGTCAGGTCAAGCATCCCATCGATCTGACCCCCAGTGCACCAGTACCCAATGGTCCATTATATCATTTCTTTCTACTAGAAAATGAGGATATCAAGAATCATATCCAATAATTTCTCCACAAGGGTCACAATCGACCCAACTCATCACCTTGTGGAAGCCCAATCGTGCTAGTGCAGAAGAAAGACGACACTTGGTGACTCTATATTGATTATGGAGCCCTAAATAAAACTACAGTCAAGAACCGATACATGATTCCTCGAATCAACGATCTCCTTGATCAACTAAAGGGGGGAAAATACTTCAATCAGATTGATCCAAAGTTCTGCTACCATCATGTTCCAATAAAACCAACAAATGTATGGAAAACTACCTTCAAGTCAAAATAAGGTATTTTAGAATGGTTGGTCATGCCCTTTGATTTGACAAATCCCCCAACAAATTTCATGTGGATGATGGATGATATCTTGCATCATTTCATTAATTATTTTTTTGTGTTGTATCTGGATGACATCCTTTTCTACAAAAAGACATGGGAAGAACACTTGCAACATATTCAATAGGTTCTTCACACTCTGTGACAACACAAGTTGTATGCCAACTTGGAAAATATCTCCTTCTACATGGATACAGTCCGGTACCTGAACTAAATGTTTGATTCACATGGTGTGCATGTTGATCCAACAAAGATACAAGTCATGTGTGACTGGCCAACCCCAACCATGCTCATTGAGCTTCAAATTTTCTTAGGTCTTGCCAATTTCTATTGAAGTTTCATGTTGGGATTCTCCCATATTGCATGGGAGATTAGCCAAATAACCAGAGGTGGTGGTAAGGAAATATTTATGTGGGGCCTATCCAAACAGAAAGTGTTTGATTATTTTAAACAACGCTTGTGCTCCACCCCAGTGATTTCAATACTTGACCTGCAAAAACCCTTTGAAATCGAGACAAATGCTTCAAACTGTGTTGTGGGCACATTCATCACTTAACACAACCACCCCGTGGCCTATCATAGTGAGACTATCAGATGTCATCCATAAGTACCCTACTCCATTGTACTCTATTGTAGGAAAATCCTTCTGGCAATGGAAGCATTACAATATCAGGAAGGAGACATATATCCGCACTGGATCATAAGTCATTGCATTTCATGCAGACACAAGGAAAATTGCAAAATGAATTCCATCACAAGTGGTCCACATATTTGCAACAATTCCACCTCAACATCAAGTATAAAATAGGAAGTACCAACCGCATCATTGATTTCCTTATCCAACATCCCATAACAACACTCACCACGGTGCTCAATTCTTATGGCCATGAGACCTTCGAGTGGCCCCACCTCTATGAGAAATATCTTGACTTCTCCAACACATACTAGATGTTGTGTGAAAACACTTGTCACTAATTTCCATATTCATAATGGGTTTTTGTTCCATCTGGGCCATCTATGTGTTCCATAAAAAAATTGAGAAAATTTTATTTGGGAAGCCCACTACAATCGAGTGGAAGGACACTTTGAAGTGGAAACAAAAAGGGTAGTTTTGCAACGACATTTCTACTAGTCGAAACTTCGACAGGATGTCATCAATTATATCTTGTCCTACACTGCCTACTCTATTTCCAAACCAACCATTAAGAAACAAGGCATGTACACTCCTCTTCCTATTCCTGACAAGCCTTGGGAATCCATCGCTATGGTCTACTTTTTGGGCCTTCTGTCCACTAAGTAGGGGAATGACTGTGCTTTTGTCATTATTGATTGCTTTTCCAAGATGGAGATTTTAGTCCCTGCAAGAAGAGAATCACAATGGAGGCCATTACCAAGCTCTTCTTTGAACTAGTGTGGGTACACTTTGGGATCCCACAAACCATTATCTCAGATCGAGATAGTCAGTTCCTCAGTACATTCGGGTCGAGCCTCTGGTCACTAATGGACACTAATCTCACCAAGTCAACTGCCTTCCACCCCTGGAAGAATGGCCAAACTAAGGTTTTCAAACAGATGATCGTGCACATATTTCACATGTAGAATTACAAGCACCCTCACATTTGGGATGTGAGTCTTCCCTATGTTCAACACAACTACAACATAGCCATACATAGCTCAACTAGCCACAACCCCTTTCAGGTGGGGTTGGGATTTCAACCATTGGGTTCCATGGATGTTTCACTACCCCTCACAACCACCTAGGAAGACTCATCGCATGCTCCAACTAGAGGTTAAAAATCCACCTAGTTCATTGAGCATATCTAATGGGTGTTCTATATGCACAAAAAACACACTAAAAACCCTCAATTAAATTGTCAACCCGGGGTAAGTAAACTTAGAGTTGTAGAAATATATATTCCATGCTAGAATGGCTGGAGGTAGTATAGTCTAACTAAGGAAGTGGCTATCTAAGGGCTAATATATTCAAGAAAAGACTATTAATGATCAAACCCTACTTAAGAAACTTAAACTGATTACCCTAAGTAACTTTTGAACAAAGGATCGATGGATAGTCCTAAGAAAGAAAATGAAAACCCTACTTAAAGAAAACTAACTTAATCATGAAAATAAGAAAAAGAAACATATCTACCTAATAAGCAATAAAAACAACAAACTACTTTTAGTTAATCTACTCAAATAAGAAACTTTCCTATGAAAGAAAGTAAATAGATAAGAAACTACCCTATCAAAGAAAAATAGACAAGCAAGCAACTACCCTATTAAAGAAAAATAGACAAGTAAGCAACTACCCTATTAAAGAAAGACAGACAAGCAAGCAACTAACTAATTAACCTATGATAACTTCTACAACATGTAAACTAATTAAAATTACTCAACAACTAATTAAACTAAGAAGCAAGTGAACTCTATTCTTAACTTAAGCTTCACAACTACTTCTAATTTATGAAAGGAAATCTAATAAAAAGAATTATGATAATAAAAGGAATTAACAACTAATATTTAACCTATGATAAGAAAACTATTCCTTAACCTACCAAATCAAAAGGACTATCTATCCTACAAAATCAAGGAAACTATCTTCTAATCTACAAAAGAAATAAAACTCAAATATAGTGTTGATGCTTATGCCAATGTCTCTGGTGTCTTATAATATCACAATGGAGTTTAACAATGAAAAATAATTCAAGAGGGATGAACTCGATATTGACTTCGATAGAAAAGTGAAAAGTGAGAATTAGGCAATCTAGTGAAAACTTAGCCATTATAGAAACAACATCAACTATCCCCCATATCCATGTGATTATTAATCATGCATTAATCATCAACAATATAAAGATACTATTCTAGTAAATTCAATTGAATTCTATACTAGTTAAGAAAACTCATACTACACTAAACTCAATAATCAACTTTGAATTGAAATTGCAACTTAGATCTAAGAAGGAAATTGCGTAAAGTAAAGTAAACTAGTCCTATTTTAACAATTCAAATTGCAAAAGAGGAAATGCTCATAAAACAAAAATTAAATACTATTTTAGCATATGACAAGAAAGAAAATGAGAAAACTAAATGGAAATTCAAATAAGAAAAGCTAGATAACAATTAGATACACAAACTGGAATTGAAAACCAAAGACTAATAACTATCCATCCACCGAAACCCTATTAAAGAAATCATGAATTAAAAAGTTTGTTTTAAACTCTATTTTTATCATCTATTAAATTCATCATAAAAGAAAATCTATTTTATCATCTAGTTATACACAGGGCTAATATCTAAGCTTGCAAGCTAGTTCCTATTGATTACAAAATCATTACATACTAACACGATCCTTCATAATAACCTGCAAAAGAAACTAAAACAATTAAGCTACAAACAAAAAATTATATAATAAGAAAGCATAATGAAAACTCATGTACAAAAAATGAATAAAATGGCAACTACACTATTAAATTCACAAACAAACTCATTT
>JZKD02S1886885.1:204156-233519 GCA_000966675.3 Picea glauca | reverse complement strand
AACAAGCTTCAACAACAAAAATTCACCATTAAAATAAAAACCACAGTCTTTACACAGTTTTAGCAAAATGAAAATAGCAAAACAAAGCGAAATCATCTTTTTCTCTCTAACACTCTACTTAACAAAAGTCTAACCACTCAGGTGGTATTTATAGTTTTTACAAGCTGAGAGGTCGACCAATGGAAGGGTCAAACCTCTCTAAAAACATCAAATCACATTTAAGATTCCCTAAATGTCGGTGGATTCTAGAAATAAGGTGAGCCAATAATCGCCCAACGTAACAACCCAAATCGAGTTGTCAGAAGTTCAATAGTTGGAGGCCATGAGCACAAGAAAAATCCATATTTCCGATTCGCCCATCGTTGGTAACTGATATGCTAACCACCAAATTTCCCATGGTTTTTGTGCAGGACCGAGTGCCGAATGGAGTGTTGAATGGAGTACCAGACTGAATACCGAATGGAGTACCGAACAGAGTGTTAGATGCAAAGACAAGCTGGGATTTTTCCTTGTGACACACAAAATGCAAATTAGTTTTCTAGGATCATAAAAAAATGATGATTTATACTCAAAATCATCACAAAACATGAATTATGCATACCTGGTTTGAATCATAGCGATTTGACACAAAAGATCTTCAAAAACTCTTCAAAATAGGAAAAACGCATATACATATTTGGAAAAAAGGATCTAATTAACGCCATGAAATCAGTCATATCACAAGCCCAACATTACCTCCACACCTAATATTTTACAGGTCCCACTGCAAAAAAAAGGAAATTTACCCTCATGACTAAGATTGCTAATGAGGATCGGCTTTTAGAGGCTTCTCCTTCTTGTTGTGAAGATTTTGACTTATGTCTCTTGTGTTGCTTCAATTGTGCTCTGAGGTTGTAGTTGGATTTGGTCATCTCGTCAACCAACCTTTGAAGGGAATTCACCTTTTCTTGGAGGACTGCATTATCATGGTGAAGATGTGTGTCCATAGTCTTCCTATCTTCCAACTGTTGCAATAGCTGAAAATTATCTTTTTGTAGCTTCTCAATGGTTGGAGTAGGATCAATTATCTCAAAGGAAGGCTTAGATCCTTTGAAAGATGAAGAGTGTCTATCATTCTTAGGATCTGGGGTAGGCATAAGTGATGTAGGAGTAATAGGGGCTTGATGAGGAGAAGTAGGTTCAGATTTTGTCTTTCTTTGTGGCTTCAATTCGTCTATGGACATTTCCCTAAGTCTTTTGTAAGGAATATTGAGATTGGAGGACACTTGGATAGGGTCCAAAGTAGTGAGGGGTTTTGCATAAGGTTTTCCTCTTGTGCTCCAAGAACTTTTTTGAAAGGGTCCTCTATTGAATCGATTGGAATCTCTCCTATTTGAGGGAATTGTAGGAGTGTCTTGTTGAATTAATTCTTGGAGATTATTGGGTGTAGTATCAAGAGATATTGAAGGCATCTGGAGATTAGCAATAGGCTTCTTAGTCTTTTTTCTCGATGAGGCTGCAGGGGTTTCAACAAGCTTCTTGGATTTTTGTTTTGGTAAAGAAATGGCTTGTGAAGGAGGGTTTGGATTCCTTGGAGAGTGGGGTTTGGATGGAGAAATAGTTCTTATATCCAATGTCTTTTTGCCAGTCTTGATTGTCAAGTGAGGGTTTGCAAACTGATAAATGAATGCATCCCAAGTTTGCCCCTGTTTTTCTAATTTGGCTAGAACAACGAGTTTGATTAGGCCATGGTGAAAGAGGCTATTGTGGCGGTTGGTTACATTGTTCCTCACTTGAGATGACATATTCTCCAAGATATTTGGAAAGTAGAAGGGAAAATTCAATGGTTTATTGAACTGAAAATGAGCTAACAATCTGAAATGACAGGCTTTAAAGGTGGAATATCTACCTTCACATGTGATCAAACTGGTTATGACTATGAGAGGGTTGATCGGTTCCTATTTTATCCATTCCTTGGAGTATCCTTTTGCTCCGAATATGTTCTAGAATTCACGTTTAAAAATCCTGTTATAGATTGAGCACAACAGATGGTGGTTTTTAAACCATCTATCTCCCACTCTTGGCAGCTTCGTGGCTGCAGTTATGGATTCCTCTAAGACCCCAAAGGTGAGATACCCCACACGCATTGTCTTTCCATCAAAACCATGGGAAAATTGCATTGAGATGCCATTGTTGTGACCCTGCAAGTGAGATAGAAATCCCCCCCAGCCTGCATGCAAAAACACCTCGCTACACTATGAAAACTCAGGTATGGACAAAAGGTCTACATAGGAAGACGATTCATACCATTTGGGCATCGTGATGGTGTGAAGAAATGAACAAAGTCAAAATTCACAAAGAGAGGATGCGATCAAGCTAAGAAATGGCATAATTTGAATAGAGGTCGAGCGCAATTCGAACAGAGTAACAAATAACAGAGGCTGAGGGCATTTTAAAACAGGGGAAAATGCAATTGGAAGAGGAGAATTGGAATAATAAGATAAACCAATCCAGTTTTTGAATGCGCCTAGGGTGGAAATGGTTGCACACATGTGCACATAAGCTACCATGTGTGAGAAATTTTGAATTAAAAGGCACGTTTTTTGGGGGAAATCTTAATGATACGCAGTTAGGTCAATGTCCACATCTTTTGACTTGGACATTTGATCATGAAAATATCTAATGTTTGCATCTTCAATCTTGATTTCCCTAAACCAATTCAATTAAATGTCATTGATTCTTGGTTACCTGAAATTGTGGATAGTTATTGGTGTGTATATTCATATGGCACTTCATTCAGCACCTCATATGACACTTTATACAGAACCTCATACGACACTTCATATAGTACCTTTGTGTTAAATACATTTTTAACTCCTGTAATGGATAGCTTGCAATATTGAAATGGTTTTGGCCGTCACAGTGATTAACAACAGAGGAAGAGTGTTCCATTATTGTTGATTTTTCCACCATGCTTACTCAATCCACTTTCATAGAACATGTAATGTCAAAAGTACAATGAACATCCTGTAACGAAAATGAACCAATAAATTGGTCAGTTAAGGATATGTACAACAATCTATAGTAGACAGGAGATTTAGCACTTCAAAATAAAATGAATTTTGATGTAATAACCTATATCATGAAAACAATACAAAATGTTTTACAAAGGTTTTCTTCTCTAGGGAATAATCATTTGTCAACTCATGAACCCCTCCCCCACAGCTAAATATTGTGACACCTCACAATCAAAAGTGTAGGAACCCAGTCATCTCTCCCGATAGTCGAAGATTTACAGTTTCTCAAGTGTAAAGATAAATTTCACAGATTGGTCTTACAAGACGATTAGAAGATGGCCCCACCTATAGGATAAGAGATCCTATATATAGATAAGAAGAGGTACGCAAGAGAGTTTCAATATAGTCTCAGAGTTAGTTCCAAATGACAAGATTATGGAGTTCATTAACCTTAGCTTAACCATACATACTTCATGTCAACTTTGTCTTCAAGTAATGTCGTACATCAGGGAAATTTTAAATTTATTATTTATTTTTTGTCAGATTACCATCCTCACTAGGTAGAGTGTCCCGTTGCCAGCAAGCTTGTTCATTACTCTGACAGGTTTACCTAGTCATACCACAGGTCGGTACCCGCTTCTAGCAGACCTGTTTAGTATCCTGATGGGTTATCCTCTTACACCCTTAGAGACTGGCCCTCCATCTTTTAAGATTTTAGTATAAGATTTCTTTATGAGATGGGGGGACAACTCCAAAAACAACTTGTTCTTTCCTTTTTTTTTCAATTGGGATGCTATTTATGTTAGAGGATGAATTTCCGTTATATTCCTTAGTGATTATCCTTATGCAAGGGGTACTTAAGAGGACATGGCCTATCTAAAGATATGATATAATCAAGTTATTTAGTGTGTAGTGGATGGCACCATTGAGAAAGAACATCAATCTATATCTAGTCTCAAATCACTTTATTATTTTGTAAGTTATTGTGATGTTTCCATGAATAATTGTTAATCAAAGCTCCTTGTTACTTTTTAATAAAGATACTTTACTCACCTACTCAGGTTTCTTGGGAAAACTGTACAAGATACCTCTAAGCTTGATGGTTATGGTATCACTTCCTTGTATAGCAATGAAGATTTTCAAGAGCAACTTCTTTTTAGAATGACTTAAGAAAAAGGAAAGATGAACATCTTTGCAAAAATATGGCTAATTACAAGAAGTCAATATTCATTTGATGCTTAGAAGACAACAAGGTTCACGTGTAACCATGTTTTGAAGAAAAATCCTTGTTTTATATTTCCTTGAAACTGTCTACTCCTGGTGAAATAAATACCTACAAAAATCTCTAGAATTGCTTAACAACAAAATTCAAAATTATTTACATATGTACAGTAGAAAATTCAGAAAACTTTTAAGAACAAGGGGGGACTTCCCCATCTACTAAGGCCAATTCCTTATCAGTTGAAATGACTTGTAGGAAATACTCTTTGGACATGGGCTTATGATAAAATTTGAGACGATGTCCATTTAATACAAAGGAGACTTGTCCATCGTCAATTGTTTTGATTTTCACAACTCCATTTCCATATACAGCGACTACCTTGTAAGGGCCCAACCACTGGGTGGTGAGTTTTCTTTTGAAGGTTTTAAATCGGGAATCAAACAACAAATCCCAATCACCAGTTTGGAATTGTTTCTTCTTAATAAACTTGTCATGCCACTTGCTCCTTTGGTTTATTGTTCGTTGGATGACATCTTTCCTGATCTCATCCAACTCGTTCAATTGTAGGGCTTGTTGTTTATGAGCCTCATCTAAGTTCAATCCCAATTTTGCGGCAATACAGAAGGTCCTTACATTGAATTCTATTGGTATAAGTACTTGTTTCCCATACACTAGCTCATAAAGGGTGTGTCTGGTGGTGTTTCTCCAAGTGGTCCAGTAAACCCACAAGGCCTATGGAAGCCTATCGGCCCAATCTCGATGATGTAATTGAATAGTCTTGGTTAAGATAGCTTCTATAACTTTGTTTGTAGACTCTACCTCACCATTATCTTGTGGGTGGTATGGAGAATATTTACAGTGTTTAATCCCATATTTCCCTGTTATCTCTCTCAGCATATTGGAAGTGAATTGAGTGCCTTGGTCTGTAACAATTTCATGAGGGACACCGAACCGGGTAAAGGTGTCTTCATAAATGAATTCAAAAACAAATTTTTATGTGGCTCTGAATAGGGATTTTTCCTCTACCCACTTGGTGACATAGTTTGTACAAACCAAAATATAGTTCTTCTTACGGGACATGGGTGAATCTAGTCCTACAAAGTCAAGGACCCATTTTTTGAAGGGTTCTATCATAACTTGGGCACACAAGGGAATTTCTTCGGCTGATGTAGGTCTTCCTATCATTTGTAAGCTATCACAACCCCTCACATACTTGGAAGCATATTTGAAAATGCTAGGCCAATAATATCCTAAATGTAACACCTTATATGTTGTACATTTGTCAGAAAAAAGGCCACCACATTGTCCATCATGACAACTTCGTAGTATTTTTGGTACCACGTCCTTTTGGACACATCTACGAATAATCAGATCAGTACCTATGCAAAAAATTCCATGGCCAACCCAGAAGTAATTATCACTTTGTGTAATAATTTTATGCTTTTCATGAGGTGAAAAATGAGATGGTAACTTCCTAGTAGCCAGATAGTTTTCCATATCCGCAAACCACAAGGTATTTATAGAGAGGAAAAAAAGGTACTCATCTGGGAAACTATCATCTACAGGGATATCATCATCCTCATTTTTTATTCGTGAAATAAAATCAGCTACTAAATTATCCTTTCCTGGTCGGTCAAGAACGATGATGTTAAACTCTTGCAATAGCAGGAGCCACCTAGTCACTTGGTCATTAGTTATGGGTTTATTCATGATAAATATAATGGAAGAATGATATGTATGTAAAAATACTTCATAACATGTAATGTAATGATGAAATGTATTGATAGCATGAACTATTTCCAAGAATTCCTTCTAGGTAACTATGTAGTTTAACTCGACAGGGGACAAGTTCTTTCTCACAAAATAAATGGCATAGGACTATTGGTCCTCTTTCTTCCCTAATACTCCTTCTAGTGCGGTGTCGGAGGCATAAGTAGATATGTGAAATGGAAGAGTCCAATTGGGCCCTCTAAGAACTGGTTCCACATACAACTTATCTTTCAAGATTTCAAAGGCAATTTGACACTACTCAGTCCAAACAAAATTAACATACTTTATTAACAATCCAAACATAGGTGCAACAATCATTTTTAAATTTTCAATAAATCGTTGGTAGTATCTGGCATGTCTAAGAAATATTCTCACATCTTTCTAATTCCTTGGGGGTGGAAGTCTAACAATGACCTCAATCTTTCCAGGATCAAATTTTATCCCTTCAGATGAAACATGATGTCCTAGAACCACTTTCAGTCAACAACATTTTACATTTTTCATGACTTAGAGATAGGTTCATTTCTTGGCATCTGATAAAGATGTTTTCTAAGTTATATAAGTCTTCCTGGTAAGTATTTCCATAAACTGTGAAGTCATCCATGTAGACCTCCACACAATCATGAATAAGATCAACAAATATCCCTAATACTGCTCGTTGAAATGTGGCAGGAGAATTACACAATCCAAATGGTAAGACCCTATAAGCATAGGTTCCCTAAGGAAAGGTAAAGGTGGTCTTGTCATGGTCCTAGAGTGCTATAAGGATTTGATTTTACCCATTGTACCCATCTAAAAAGGAGAAATACTTCTTTCCAGACAGGGTATCCAAAACATGTTCAATGAAAGGAAGAAGGAAGTAATCCTTCAGAGTGGATTTGTTGAGTTCCCGGAAATCAACAAAAATTCTCCATTTCTGGGTCACTTTCTTTGGAACCACTACAAGCAGGGATACCCACTTACTTTCGGAGACGGGATAAATAAATATGACATTTAAGAACTTTTGGATCTCTTCTTTTACTCTATCTTTGAGTGTTGGGTTCATCCTTCTCTGGGGTTGCCTAACAGGTGTTACTTAACCCTAGGTATATATTTCATGGATGGATGTGTCAGGGTGTATACCCTTCATGTCAGTATATTCCCAGGAAAATGCTCTTGATTGTTCTTTAAGGATACTTACTAACTGTTTTTGTTGGTCTGCATCTAGCCCGAAGTTTATATGTAAACATTTCCCTGGACTAATCTCGTAGGGCATAGTATAAGACATGATAGACTCATCTAAAAATATTTAGAAGACAAAATGGATGGGTCTAATTATTCCTGAAATTATTCCGCAAACATGTACTCAAATTGGGGAAAATATTGTGGAAAATCAACAGATGTGACAGCATAAATGAATTGGTTTAGAACATTTTCCATTGTGTACTCCCAAAGTTCTCATGCATGGTCACTTGACAGTAGGGGTTCTCTCCAGTCCTCATTCTCGTATGGAAAATAAATCCACCATAAATTATCCATGATAGGTTGAGATAGATGGTATATGGTGAGCTTCTGGATAGAAAGTCCATTTAATATGGTCATTTCTCCCTCTCTATAGCCAATAAATTCATTGGTTGTGGCTAACCAAGGTCTTCCCAAGATAACGAGATGGCCTTTGGTAGGATATTTTGAGTGAATGACAAGAAATTCTACTGGGTACTCCCATGAGGATAAAGTAACTATGATATTATCCAAAATTCCTTCAGGTATAACCTTAGTCTTATCTGCTAATTCCAAAATAGTTAGGGTAGGTCTAAGAAGAGTTTTTAACTATATTTCCTCCAAGGTAGTAGTGGTCATAAAATTTATGGCTTCCCCTAGGTCTATGAGAGTGTTTCCAATGGAGACCTCATTAATGGTTATGGTCGCTACAAGGTTTCCTAGGTTCCCATATTTTGATAGCTTTGGTTGCTTTGATACGTATTAAAAAAGTTATCCTATCAAATGTACTGTAGGAGGGTCCTTCTACTTCCTAACCGTCTTCTTAATACACAATTCTTTGAATACCTTACTGTAGATTGGAATATCCTTAATGGCTTGAAGCAAGGGAATATTGACAGAAATATTCTTCAATTCATTCAAGATGTCAAATTTTGGTCAGGTGGTAGGTTTCTCAATTACTAATATGTCTGGATAAGGAGGGGCCTTCATAATTTGTGAAGGTTCATTTTGGGGAAGCTTGGGTTCTTGGTCCTTAGGAATAATAATATCTTCCCACCTATTTTCATACATATGTTGTTTGGGGGTTTCCTCATATTCTTATTCCTGGATGACTACTGAAGGTCTCTTCCTGTGCATAAATTTTCCCGACCTTAGTTGAATCTCCTGTAATGGGACAGGAGTAATAACATATGTCAAGACGGCTTGCATATCAACATTGTGAAGAGGTTTAGGGGGATTATTATTGGGATTCAACACTGGTTGTGTCGGTCTTGGGGAGCTTGCATTATGTTATTGTTGTGGTTGTTGTTGTGGAATAGGAGGTAAAGGTGGTGGAACAAAACCTGGAAGAAGTTGTGGAGTGTTGTGTGGAAATTGAGGATAAGGATGGTTGGACATAGGGACAGTTGGAGCTTGAGGGTTTCCTTGGTTATGCCCTCCTCTCCATCCTTGAAGCTAAGGATGTTGGTACTGTGTAGACCAATTTTTCCAACTTGCTAAGTTCCATTGTTTTTGTTGTTGTTGATAATAGGGTGGAACTTGAGATTGTAGATCTGGGTATTAGGTTGGTTCCTAGGATGCCATGGCATCCTATGTGCATAAGAGGATTCCCCAGGATTCCCACTCTTATATATGGCTAACAAACTAGGAAATCATGGAAATTGTTTAGTTGAGTGGTCCTACGTGCAGAAACCACAAACTGAAATGTTATCTAATGGGATTTCCCTTGAGGAATTCTTCCTTCTACATCTTGGGCAATATATGTTCATTGCTTCATTTTCCTCTTCCTATTTCTTTTTGATATTTGGGGTGTCCAACTGGGAATCTATTGTTCTTAAAATATATGTCTTGAAGTTTTCTAAAAGGTTCCCTATCTCTTCTCTTGTGATACCACCTGAACTAACTGGTTTTAAGTTTATATTATAAGGGTCCCAAACATTCTTTCATGTTTTAGCTCTACGCCTTGAGTAATTCTTACACATTTCACAGATTTTAGAAAATGGTTTATGAGAGATGTCACCTGATCACATCAGGTTAAGCATATCTAGGTATTCCTATGAAATTCCCTTAAGGAAAAGAGCCCTAACTGCATCCTCTGTGAGGTCATGATATTTTGACTTCTAGGAGATGTATGCAAACCGTTCCATGTAGTCCTCAAGATTCTCGTCTTCTGATTATTTGATTTTAAAGATGTCATTATGAGACTCTTTGGTCTTGCAGTAGTATTGGTACTTCTTAAGAAATATATATTTCATGTCTTCCCAAGACCTAATGCTGGATTCTCCCAACCCCATGAATCTTCTTAGTGCAGAGTCTTTGAGAATGGCATGAAAGAGTTTTAGTTTCTGGTCATCTTGTAGGTAGTTGTAGCTCCTACACAAGATGTCGAACAAAAATAGGAAGGTGTCTGGATATTCACTTCTTTTACCATAAAAGGTGGGCAGTGCTAAGAGAGGAATATTTTGCATATTGACATTTGGGATAGTGTCCAAAATTGGAAACCAGAAGGTAGTTTCGGTTTGGTTTCCGGCTTCTTCTTCCTCCCTATGTCTTGCATTGTTGTGATCCTACTGATCATTCATACTATTTTGGTTTCCAAAAAGAGAGTACTTAATTGGTTTTATATTTGAAGAGAACAAGGTATCCCTCTGATAGGAAGGTCTTCGTACTATTTGGGTGTCTGGTAATCTACTAGAGCCAATTGAGGTTATTGGTGCCAAATTTTCTGTGTCAATTTGAGAGACAATTATGTTGGTTGAACTACCAAATAGGGTATTCACATATTCAGGGTCTATGATGTCTTCAAACTTAAGATCTCTTGATCGTGGTAAGAAAACAAAGGTTGTATTGTTTGGTTCTGTGGAAGGCTCGAGTGTTCTTGCCTCGTTTACCAATACTACTGACGCTTCAATTTCTTGTTTTATAGTGTTCCCTGTATTAGTCTCTTCAGAGACTACTTTATCTCTTTGCATTGAGCTAGCTCCTATTTTTTGGTATCGGTCTGTGGAATTTATGAGTGGAACATTCCTTCCCCCGAAAAGGTCGAAAGGAACCTTGGTTGAAAGATCTTATTTAGATTTAATGTATCTACCTTTTGGGTCTTTAGGTCTATTCATGAAAGTAAACAAAAAAAAAAAACTACCATTGGTTTTAGGGGGACTTGCTATAGTAGATGCACAGGTTCTTACCTCTCATATTAAAGTTCCCCCACCACCAAACTAATTCTAAGGTTTAGAAATGATCTATTTCCAAACTATTTCCTACCTTGAGACAACTCCCTGGTAGCGACACCAAAAATGATGGGTGTTCTATATGCACAAAAAACACACTAAAAACCCTCAATTAAATTGTCAACCTGGGGTAAGTAAACTTAGAGTTGTAGAAATACATATGCCAAGGTAGAAGGGCTAGAGGTAGTATAGTCTAACTAAGGAAGTGGCTATATAATGGCTAATCTATTCAAGAAGATACTATTAATGATCAAACCCTACTTAAGAAACTTAAACTGATTACCCTAAGTAACTTTTGAACAAAGGATCGATGGATAGTCCTAAGAAGGAAAATGAAAACCTTACTTAAAGAAAACTAACTTAATCATGAAAATAAGAAAAACAAAAACTATCTACCTAATAAGCAATAACAACAACACACTACTTTTAATTAACCTACTCAAATAAGAAACCTTCCTATGAAAGTAAGTAAATAGACAAGCAACTACCCTATCAAAGAAAAATAAGAAAATAAGCAACCTTCCTATGAAAGTAAGTAAATAGACAAGCAACTACCCTATCAAAGAAAAATAGACAAGAAAGCAACTACCCTATTAAAGAAAAATAGACAAGCAATAAACTACCCTATTAAAGCAAGACAGACAAGCAAGAAACTAACTAATTAACCTATGATAACTTCTACAACAAGTAAACTAATTAAAATTACTCAGCAACTAATTAAACTACGAAGCAAGTGAACTCTAGTCTTAAATTAAACTTCACAACTATTTCTAATTTATGAAAGGAAATTTACTAAAACACATTATGATAATAAAAGGAATTAACAACTAATATTTAACCTGTGATAATCAAATTATCCCTTAACCTACCAAAGAAAAAAGACTATCTATCCTACAAAAGGATGGAAACTATCTTCTAATCTATGAAAGAAAGAAAACTCAAATATAGTGATGATGGTTATGTGAATGTCTCCGGTGTCTTATAATATCACGATGGAATTTAACAATGAACGATAATTCAAGAGGGATAAAATCGATATTGACTTTGATAGAAAAGTGAAAAGTGTGAATTAGGCAATCCAGTGAAAACTTAGACATTATAGAAACAACATCAACTATCCTACATATCCATGTGATTATTAATCATGCATTAATCATCAACAGTATAAAGATACTATTCTAGTAAATTCAATTGCATTCTATACTAATTAAACAAACTCATACTACACTAAACTCAATAATCAACTTTGAATTGAAATTGCAACTTAGATCTAATAAGGACATTGCGTAAAGTAAACTAAACTAGTCCTATTTTAACAATTCAAATTGCAAAAGAGGAAATGCTCATAAAACATAAATTAAATACTATTCCAGCCTATGACAAGAAAGCAAATGAGAAAACTAAATGACAATTTAAATAAGAAAATCTAGATAACAATTAGATAGACAAACTGGAATTGAAAACTAAAGACTAATAACTATCCATCCACCAAAACCCTGTTAAAGAAGTCATAAATTAAAAACTTTGTTTTAAACTCTATTTTTATCATCTATTTCAGCATAAAAGAAAATCAAATTTATCATATAGTTATACAAAGGGTTAGCATCTAATCTTGCAAGCTAGTTCTTACTAATTACAAAGTCATTTCATACTAACACAATCCTTCATAATAACCTGCAAAAGAAACTAAAACAATTAAGCTACAAACAACAATTTATACAATAAGAAAGCATAATGAAAACTCATGTACAGAAAATGAATAAAATGACAACTACACTATTCAATTCACAATCAAACTCATTAGATATTCACCCAAACTGTTGGTGTCCCCCCTAGAAATTCATGGTTACTCTTCAAAGGTGAACCACGAGCTTCAACAACATGAATTCACCATTAAAATCGAAAACAGAGTCTTTATATAGTTTTAGCAAAATGAAAATAGCAAAACAAAGAAAAATTGTATTTTTCTCTCTAACACTCTACTTAACAATTGTATGACCACTGAGGTGGAATTTATAGTTTTTACAAGATTAGAGGTCGACCACTGGAAGGGTCAAACCTCTCTAAAAAAAATAAAAATCACATTTAAGATGCCCTAACTATCGGTGGCTTCTAGAAATAAGGCGAGCCAATAATCGCCAAACATAACAACCCAAATAGAGTTGTTAGAAGTTCAGTAGCTGGAGGCCACGAGCACAAGAAAAACCCATGTTTCTGATTCTCCCATCATTGGTCGTTGATATGCTAAACGCCAAATCACCCATGGTTTTTCTGCAAGACAGAGTGTCGGATGGAGTATCGGACTGAGTGCCGGATGGAGTACTGGACGGAGTGGCAGATGAAAAAACAAGTTGTGATTTTTCCCTCTAACACACAAAATGCAAATTAGTTTCCTGGGATCATAAAAACATGCTGATTTATACTCAAAATCATCACAAAACATGAATTATACATACCTGGTGTGAATCATAGCGATTTGACACAAAAGCTCTTCAAAAACTCTTCAAAACAGGAAAAACGCATATAAGTATTCGAAAAAAAGGATCTAATTAACATCATGGAATCAGCCATATCACAGGCCCAACCAAATCCAACACATCCGCCAACAGGTTCAAGATATTTTATACAAGTCCAATGCTAACTACAAGAAACGCCATTATAAACATCGGGTGCCACACTAGTTTCAGGTGGGAGACAAAGTTTGGTTTCACTTGTAGAAAGAAATCCTTATAGGGCCTCATTGGAAGATCCGTCCAATCCATTATGGACCCTACACCATCACCAAGGATGTGGGTGACAATGATTTTGATCTCAACCTTCCCCCATTCCTTGGCTTGCATCTAGTATTCAATGTGGACCTCCTTCTGCCTTATTTTCCACCATTATTGGACACCTCAAAGATAACAAAAAAATTGACACCAATAGAGCTCAAAACCGAATGGAAGTAATATGAATCTACTAATCATATCATGGACACACAAGTTAAGGGAAATCACCAACATATTATTCAACTTTAGCAGGTTGTCAAAGCAGGGCAACTTCTCCACTAAGGCAAGTGTCTCACTCGGGGCCTAATTCAACATAAGTTTCCTCGTCTGACGTGGGAACTCAATGCAATGGATACCATTGCTTCCTAAGGGGGCGTTATTGATCCAGGAGGATATCGGTGGCCACCCACCTTGTTCAACTAGCTCAAAAAGGTTTTTTGGCAACTTACTGTGTTTTGGGGCCATTTTGAGGGCCTAAACGACACTTTTTTGCAATCAGACACCTTAATGATAACCAAAGTATTTTATTGAGCCCCATAAATGAATATCCTCATTAATACCTTTCTAATGAGCTATTGTATTCCCTAAACAAAGATTTTATAAAAACATTACAAGCCCATTAAGGTGATGTACTAACTTACCACAATGGGGCTCACATGAATTTGACACCTCATCTCCTAGGGTTAGGTTTTTGGATGTCTATGGTTTTGGAATTCATGTTTATTGTAAAAATTCCTTCAGAGCCTCATTGTACTCCTATTCTTATGAATGAGCGCAGTCATCACATCTCTTCTCAGAGATAAGCTACCACCATTCTAGCAAGCTTGTTTTCAGTCTGCATTTTACAGTTTTCAACATATTTCTTTTTTAATAGAAACCAAGTTTTATTGTATCTTTGTTATTGTTCACTGTGTCTTTGTGTTAATATTATAAATATGTGGTTTCATTTATTTCCACTCATAAATCTGGATCAGGAAACTCCACCATTTCATGCACCATTTCAATACAATACTTTGCCAAGAACCCAACCCACTTATACAGTCAAATAATATGAAATATTTCAAACTTATGGGGATGCACCAAGACACTGCCCCATCCTGCAAAAATAATCACCTACGCCCAATAAAATACATTGCGATTTCTTTGGGTCCACGATTCATGCTACAAATTAATATCATGCATTAGATGTACTTACAGACTGGACCAGACTACATTCAAGATAAATGAAACACCCCAAGCATTGGGAAGAGGTCGGGGAAGTGGTGGTGCAGGAATATTTAGAGGAGGGGAGAATGGAGGAAGAGGACTACTTCAATGTTACAATTATGATGAACAAGGAAATATGGCTAGAGAGTGTCCTCATTCGAGACGACCATGGTGTTCACACTATAGAACCAATGCCCATGCAACTGAAGAGTGCTCGGATCTGATTGCAAAATGGGAGGACCGATCTCGTCAGACAGTAACTAATTCATAGGCTCATAAATCAAGATATAATATTAAGAGAGGCTACCTAAATTTGACATCATCACTCACAAAGGAGAAACAAATGGGGTAGATGCAGACAATAGGCCCAAGATTCAAAAAGAATCCCCCAACAATGACATGTATGATCCTCTAAAAAAAATATTTTTCAAATATGTAGTAGAAATATTTAGAGGTGAATCCTCTTTGGAAATAAGGGAGAAACCTCCTAAAGTCACCCTTCAATCCAAGACCGCTCAATATTTTTCCTCACCTCTTACACCCTGAAATTCGGTAAACTCAAGAAGACCCCATCAGGAGTCTCAAAATATAATCAACCTCTAGTTTCAAGTATTCTCTAAGATCATGGGAGATGAACAAAAATATAAGAATTTGCAGAACACCTTGTACCTAATCATGGGTGATGAGGGAACCCCACATACCACTATAACCACCAACCTCCCTGATAAGAATACACAGAGAGTACAAAGAAGGAAGGTGCGAACATGAAAACAATTTAGGTTGGAAGCCCAGTGAAATGACTTTTAAATTAAATATGTTACGCTATACTTGAGCTCATATGTCAAGATCCTACCCAAAAATACTTGGTATTCTCTATGGAAACCTTGGTTAGTTTATTCCCCCATATAGATGAGAATAGAAAACCAATATTTCATATTTCCAGTGAGAAGGTTGGAAGATGTGTAGGTAGATGTTGCAGGAGTTAAAACGATAGTTGATTTTGGTGTGACTGAAATAATGGGAGACAAAGACCTCTACCTTTCCTTATTAGGAATCGATTGGGCTTATGGAAATTATGTGGTCATTGATTTAAAGAGGAACAATTTCACATTTGAAGAAGATGCAGTAAAATTTGTCCAACCCTTATATCCAGACATGGGACATAGATATATTGATCCAGTGGATAATAACATGGAATCATAATTTCTCAACCCTTTATACACTGTAACAACATGAATGAGGCCAAATTACATCAACCCCACTGCAGATGGATCTGTAAGTTGAAGGAGTATACAATCAGTTGAGGATGACTCAAAACTAGCTTTTGATAGTTTATAGCAGGCTTCAGATGACATATTTTCAAGACATTGTGCAACTATCAAGGAAATGAGAAGAATTGAGACTGAGATGAGGGATCACCCAACATATGATGGTACTTCATATTTGAATATATTTGTCACTGATATAGACATAAAATTTGTGCCAGAGCAAAGGATCTCGGTTCTATATATAGCATTGTAGGATACCCCAACTAAGCAGTGGGCCACTCACAAGGCTTCACTCCTATATTGGGAGGACACAAAGAGATCTATATGATATAGGTTCCTCATAAGTGATCAGGTGAAAATAGATATGAGCATGGATTTTCATAAAGAAAAACTTTTCAATGGGTAGTCTTACCCCAAAAGGCATGTTGAGAATTGCATCAAGCAATGGAAAGTTGTGCAAGTACCATCTCGGCTATGGGTTCACTTATTTTTCCATTCATTAGGTGTGACTTCAAAAACCTACTACATACATGAAGAGAAAAAAATAAAAACAAGCCATTGGAAAACACTAGAAGAACAATTTTACAGAGACTTCTCTTTTATTGATAGGACCCCTAAGCTTCACTTAGTACTTGAAATAATTTGGGAGATACTATTTAATAATGTTTGTAAATCTAGATCAAGCCTAGTAGTATGTTCTGATCATTCCCATTTTATTTAGTCCAATCGAGACCAAAACCATATTAGAATGTTGGTAGCCTACTACAAAGTTGATAAATACCTAGAAGAACCTAATGAAGTAGAAGAAATCAGGAACCTCAATATCAAAGAAACTATAGGAACTAGGGAAATTCAGTATACTACACCCAACCATACCAGTAGCACCTATACTCGTCCTTTGAATTTTTGAAAAGTAAACAAAGAGAGTGAAGAGCATCCTAGGATAACTTTGATGGGGGATTACTAGGATGATCAATATATGAGTGAAATCCAGAGTCTATTGCGGGAATATGAGGACATGTTCCCAAAAACCTTCTCAGAATTGAAAGGCATAAAAGGAACCATGGGAGAGATGAATATCGATATAAAACCTTACTCGAAACCTATGAAGCATAGACTATATCATCTCAATCCCAAGGTAAAAGAAAAATTCAAAAGAGAAATAGACAAAATGCTTATGGTAGGACTAATATTTCCGATTGAAGAAGCATAATGGGTTATCCCCATATTAATACGGAGAAAAAATGGTACCAAGGACATTCATGTATGTTTTGATTATAAGATTTTGAATTCCACATGTGTACATGATCCATTTACGACACCTTTCATTGATGAGGTGTTAGATCAAGTTGCGGGGAAAGAAGCATATTCATTTACAAATGGATTCTTGGGGTATCACTAAGTCAGAATTTCAAGGGATGTTAAGTACCTGAATAGATATGATGATAAATATCAAAATAGATCCACAATATCAACAAGAATAATCCAAAATATTCACCATAACATAAACACAAGATGTAGACAAAACACTTGAGGTAGGGTAACACCATATATTATTCCTTAAGGAAATAATGCACTCCTCAATATATACTTGCTTGTTACAATGACAATATTCTTCGCTATGTTTCATTAAATTTCCTACACTTATTTATATACCTCTCTCTATCTCCTAGTACCCTTCTAGAGAGCCTTCTCACATTTATTACATTTAACTACCATAGTGGTCCTTTATTAATATAGTGGACCTAGTCCACCTTACATTGAATGCCCAAATTCTCATATATTAAATGACTTCAACTAATTATACATAACCACATTCCCATTGGGTACCTCCCTAGGTACCCCATATTACCTCCCTAGGTATACTACATTCCATCCCCCTTCACATGTTTCGTCGTCGAAACATGAGAAGAAATCATTCAATATGACCGACTAAGCAATGTAGCCAACTGGTACAAAGTAAAACCATCCATCCATCCCAATGGAGGTCGAAGATGATGTCCACCTGCTTCCTTTCCACCCTGATCTTTATCTGCATCATGTCGGGGTTTCCATGGGATTGTTCCTGTAGCCTAAGCTCTTCACGTAGTGCCGGTAGTCCTCCATGCACTTCTTGATCGGTTTCTTATCTAATGCCCTGTTGGTGCATAAATGTGTTGATGCACAGGCCCTTGCTTGTTACAATGACAATATTCTTCACTATGTTTCATTAAATTTCCTAGACTTATTTATATACCTCTCTCTATCTCCTAGGACCCTTCTAGAGAGCCTTCTCACATTTATTACATTTAACTACCATTGTTTTCCTTTTCTAATATAGTGGACCTAGTCCACCTTACATTGAATGCCCAAATTCTCATATATTAAATGAATTCCACTAATTATACATAACCACATTCCCATTGGGTGCCTCCCTAGGTATACTACATTCTATCCCCCTTCACATGTTTCATCATCAAAACATGAGAAGAAATCATTCAATATGACCGACTAAGCAATGTAGCCAACTGGTACAAAGTACAACCATCCATCCATCCCAATGGAGGTCGAACATGATGTCCATCTGCTTCCTTTCCACCCTGATCTTTATCTGCATCATTTCAGGGTTTCCATGGGATTGTTCCTGTAGCCTAAGCTCTTCACGTAGTGCCGGTAGTCCTCCATGCACTTCTTGATCAATTTCTTATCTAATGCCCTGTTGGTGCATAAATGTGTTGATGCACAAGCCCTTGCCTTGATGATTGTTGTGTCTCTATATGATGTGGATGGTGATATACAACAACTGTAGGAATCTATTTTTTTTTCTTCAAATATTCAATACTTTGTGCCTTTCATTCAATGACCTCCTTAGCTTCCTGATTATTTCCTTCCTATAGTTTTTATTCATGTCCTTATGTAGAATCTTCCTCTGATTCAACTTCAAACTCGACACAAACTTCTTTGCTAGCTTCCATGGGCCCATCTTTCTTACTAAGAAACACATCCTGCAATGTGATTTTATTTTTCTTGTACCACAACTTCAAAAAATTCTTTTGCACATTAATATTAATGGTACCCACTGATTCTGTCCAAGTATATCCCAAAACAATATCCACTTCATCCATATCCATAACATAAAAACCTGAATGCAACACATATTTATCCATACTAACCTTCAAATCTTTAAAAATTTGAACATTTTTACCCTCAACCTATGTGCTTTGGATATTCTTGGCAAGAATTTGCAATATATTAACCGACTGAACATTGATAAAATTATGTTGGCAACTAGGGTTAATAGAAATAATGACATTTTCTTTGTGAATAAAACCATAAACATGTAATATATATTTTCCACCTGAAAATAAACTCTTGTTTCTCTCTTTAGCAGCATGAGACCATTTATTTAAAATAAAAATTTCAAGTGCTTCATCAGAAAGTGCCATCAATTGGCTATATCTATGTGATTACCACCAAATGACTGCATCATCTTTTAAATAACAAGATACCCAATGTTTCCAATCCTCTTTGGAAAATGGCTTCAAGTATTTTATGAATTATTCAATATTAGGGCCATCATCTTTTCCAGTAAAAAACATCTTTCTTGGGATAAATCTTGAACAAAAACTAGGATTAAAAATAACTTACTACAAAAAATCACCGCTTTTTATGGAAAAAACCTGAAAAACTATTAAATTTAAAATGCACATAACTTCATTTCCTGGACTCCATGTCGGTCGATTTATTTTTTTGAAATTGGGTATTTTTCTTAGAGGAATTAAAATATTCAATTCTTTTGGCCAACTTCTACACAAAAAATTTCATATCCGAACCTGAAGTGCGCCGCCCTTTTGTTTCCCTATAAAAAATCTGCAAAAAGATAAAAAAATTCTTCTCTTCTTTGGCTAGGGAAAGTGCTTTGATACCAATTGTTAAGTACATGAATAGATCTGATGATAAATATCAAAATAGATCCACAATATCAACAAGAATAATCCAAAAAAGTTACCATAACATGAACACAAGATGTAGACAAAACCCTTGAGGTAGGGTAACACCATATATTATACCTTAAGGAAGGAATGCACTCCTCAAGCAATACTTTCTTGTGACAATGAAAATATCATTCACTATGTTTCATTACATTGCCTACACTTCTTTATATAACTCTCTATATCTCCTAGGAACCTTTTAGAGAGCCTTCTCATATTTATTACATTTAACTACCATAGTGGGCCTTTAGTAATATAGTGGACCTAGTCCACCTTACATCGAATTCCCACATTCTCATATATTAAATGACTTCCACTAATAATACATAACCAAATTCACATTGGATACCTCCCTAGGTACCCCATATTACCTCCCTAGGTATACTACAAAGGATTACAATAAGAAGACCACTTTTATAACTGAGTCAGGCTCATTCACATACAACATGATTCCCTTTGGCCTAAATAATTCCCCTACAGTCTTCTCCAGGATTGTTATTGAAACATTTCATGATTTCATACATAGGTTACTAAAAGTCTACATGAATGATTGGACTATATATAGTTTGTTGAAGGAGCACGTAGGGCTACTATGATTCATGTTTGATATATGTCCTAAGTTAGAGATAGATCTAAAACTGAGGAAGTGTATTTCCCATGTACCGCACAACAACCATCTAGGACACATTGTTTTTCGGGAAGGAGTCCTCATTCATTCAACTAAATTTTCAGTTATTCTGAACATTCCACAACCTACAAGTGAGAAACAATTGTATAGGATGCTTGGGAATACCTGATACTACCATATATTCATCAAACGATATGCCAATATCACAAAACCATTGGAGAAATAATTGAAGAAGTCCAAAGAATTTCAGTGGACGGTTGAGTGTGATAATGAATTTGATACCCTCAAGGAAAAAATCAGTACTACACCAATCCTTATATACCTTGTTGGATTGGATTCTCCTCTCTTCCTACTTCTTAGTTAGACTTAGGTTCAAATTTGATCAAGGTTTCAACAAAAAACCTCTAAAACTATCGACACTCATGGTAACCCAGAAGGAAACACAACACATAGGGTGTATTGTGCAGTCTCACCCAGGATAGTATTATGGGTTGATACAAAGCACAAGTTCTTGTAGTCCAGGGAAGAGTGGGGATATGGTATTCTAATCTATTTTCCCCATACATTCAACATATTTATCCATTCATATTGTTAAGATTCGTTCATTTGTTAGTTTATGCATGCATTCTAATATATTTATTGATTCCTTCATTCATCCATTCACCATCTAACTAGTGACAAAAGGTAAATCAATAGTAAACAACATGCATCACATGTATTTTATCATGGTTTACCCCCTTTTGGGATATGTCCACAAAGATCTTGCCTCTTAGGTTCTTTTATTAAGTATGTTGTAAAAAATGGCACTTCACGCACTACATCTCTGATCATATAATCATAAAATAGGTTCCACAACCTCTGTGAAGTGGACTAGATCACACCAGGCTCCTCAGCCTATGCTCTGACCCTCAAAACAATAACCTACTTGAATATCTACATCTCAACAACTTAAAAAAATTAATAGCTTCTGACACTTCGAACCATAACTGGAAATCAACAACCCTTTGACCCTCGACCTATACCTCCCAGGTTCTTATTTATACTATTTTACAGTCTTATTAGCCGTTACATTCCAAAACCCTAACCCTAACATGGTTAGTTATTACTGCCTCCGCGCCTTGCATGATTTCATCCTTTGCATGTGGCTTTTCCTTACACGTGTTGCTTTTCCTTCCAACTATATTTTTCCAAATTAAGCTTTAGTTTCCATAACTGGACTTTTCCTCAAAATTGTTCTACGCCCAACATGCCCCAAAACTAACATGTGGGTCATCCCAAGCCACCTATGTAGTGCACTCTCCCTTGATAGCCTCTTCTAGGCTGTGGAACGCGTCTACAAGTTCCCTTCCTCTTGCCTGGACCCACATGGCATTTTGTATGAGAACTTCTAATTCTTTCATTGTGATCTCCTCCTAGATAATTTCTGCACACTATGTCTATTCTTGTGCCATGTTCCTCTTCTCCTCCTCCAACTGCACAAGAATCTACACTAGATCTCGAAGGGGTTCCATATTCCCTTGTCTTTACTTCTTCTACGTCTACACTGCTTTTAACTCTACCTACAACTTATTCATATCTTACGTTACTTTCAGATGCTCTGCGCTTACTCTTTCTTCTTCCTGGTCCCACTGTTGGACCTACTCGTCTTCCTCCAGTGTTGTCCAAAGATGCACTACTCTTTCATACAATCCTACTACTGTGTTGACTTGTTTTTCCATCTCATCCATTTGAATTGTGAGTTCTTGTTTCCTTTTCTCCTTCACCTATGTGGGAGTCATGGGCTTGAGATTTTATTTTAATTCCTCGATCTCCTTCCAGTACTAATCGATTATCCATGCAATGAGGTCGATATTCTCCTTTGCACTTCACTTTGTTGCTTGTGCATTATTATGGTTTTGGTTGTATGCCACTGTCAATCCCTACCCTAGCTTGTCTGTGTATTATTTATCTTCTTCCTTTTCTGAAGTCAACTTGTCACATTTGATCAATAACATATCTGTGACCCCTCTACCGACCTCTAGATTTGTGGCATCTGTGTAGGCCCTATATTGTACTTCCTACATGATGCTTTCTTGTAGCCCATATAAATCCTTTGTTGGTATGTGCACCATCACCATCTCAAGTTGTTCTACTTCCTCTAGGGGTTTATGTACTATCTTCTTATCGAGCTTAATCAGTTGGTGTGCTATCATGAATGTTTCCATGACCTATAAAACAAACTGCACAATCTCTTCACCCTCTTTCTATGCAAAAGGCCTATGTTCCTTCTCCTGTTGCTGCATGGTGACCTGTGATTCTACCTAGCCCCGTGGATGTTGTATGTTTTTGTGGACCTCTATGAGTTTGGCCATATTTTTTTCCCTCTATGCCTCTGCAGTTCTCACCACTTCTTCACTCCTATCTTGGACCTTTTCCATAACGATATCTGCATCATCCCAAGTCAAGGTGATGTTTGGGTCCTCTATTTCATACTTTCTCTTTTTACGCACATATTTTCCTTGCACAGGCTTCTTTTATATTTGTGAGGGCTGAACCTCTCTTATTGTTCCTTGGCCTCTTTTCTCTTGAGCCTGCACTATCTCCTTTCTCCCCATATTTGGTTGACTTCCTTCCCTTAGTGTTGTGGGAATTCTCCTCGACATTTTTGGTACCCCACTACTCCCACCTGGTTGGGCTCGCATTGTTGTTGTTTTTGTATTATTAGCCAGACTACTTGTTCAGACTGATGAGTCTACTTCTGTTGTTTCCTTGGGCTTGGAGGACTGCGTCATGCTTTTCCTCATGGCTATTTTTTCTATTGGAATTTACCACTACACAGACCAATCCTTGATAATCCAATCCACTTCTTCCCTTATGACACAATATTTCATTTTAACCATGCCTTTTTGGGATCCCTTGTGGCTTGGATTCATATGTGATGCCAGGATGCCTTGAATTTAGCTATCCCCTCTGTCTCTTGCACGACCTCCATAGGTATGTGCCATATGTTTGTTGTGTGATGTTGGATTTATTCTAACATCATGGAAAAAACAATGTTGTTTTCCTGTTGCGTCATGTTATCTTTTTATTGCAAAAGAGACTCATAACTGGACACATAGCACTTTCCTACCATGTCCAAGAATGTTGAGAACTTGGGTTCCTTCCACCCTACTAGAGATATCAATATTATCAACCAGGATTAATGGAACTGGGTTCCATTGTCCTACATGTCATGAAAATCAATTAGGAATTGGTTCAGCAAGTACAGTGTATAGATGAACATCATCCTTTTCACACACTGCCTTGCCAATGCGATCACTCCTACTAGGGTTTCCTCTCTACGACATTTTCTTAGCATCTTGCATGTAATTAGTTTACTTTTGAATCTTGTCACGCTGTCATTGATCTCTTTGGTCATGATGCCTTTGTTTCTCTTGGTCATGTTGAACTGTGCCTTGACCTATTCTTCCAGTTCTTTCTCACATGATTTTTTATCCATGTACTCTTCTAGTTGTACGCAAAATGTGGGAAATCTTATTATCTTGTCAATTAATTCCATGTCGATCTGCACTGGTCTATCCATCCAAAGGATGGCTCCATGGAATTGGTTGATCAACTATTTTACACACAAAATGACATTATTACCGTGCCAAAAATGTGGTATGTCCAATAGATTCATAACCCCTGAGTTATACATGCCCATAATCCACTACGCAAGCTCTAACACTGGTCTTCCTAGGGATCCAGTCTCCCCCGAGTTGATCAAATAGTTTTCCTCAACCAATTATGGAAATTTGGCAATGTCATGCACGTCATGATCCACATATCTTGACTTTGGTACCTTCCTTATAATTTCATCAACAATGGGGAATGTGTATGGAATAAATTGGAGGGTAATTTCCATACTTCCAGGAGTCTTTATTTTCAGCCCCACATCAAATGTGCCTTCCTCTGTTACTTCTGCACCCTCTTCTTCCCCTGTTACTCTAGCCAATCGGTTATGTCCTCGACCAATAATTCATCTTGTGTCTAGGACCATCACGGTCCCACTATGTAATCCATTCTTGCAGGCACCTCAGGGTTAGGGTTTGAAACCCCATTTCTGGCCCAAGAGCTCTACCCTATCTCTCCTTGCTACAATGTAGGTATATATTCCTTAACCTGTGTTGAGCTAATCAATTATGGGTCTGAGGTGGTCACATCCTCTAGATTGAATATATTATCCAGTTGTTGCATCCTTTATTTGTTCCTTTGGCCCTATTCAGTGATCTGGACAAACTGTCCTGATGACCCAAACTTCGGTGAAGTCATCCTTTGCAACTATCACAACTTGGCTTACTACTTCATTAATTGGTAACTAGGGAACGGTTATTTTCCTCGCTATGAGCTCGAAATTCACTATTTGTTGAGTAATTGTATGCTTTCCTCCTTTTATAGACCAGGTCAGTTTCACCTTTTACTTTTTGCGTGAATTTGTGTATACTTCAATTTTTACTGTGCATGGTCTTCTGATATCTGACGCGGTAATTTGTGCATGCGAATTTTTCCAATGTTTTTGTATTTTCGTTCTTTTCTACTTCTGTATTTATTTTTCTTTATTTTCCTCCTTTTTATTTCTTTTTGTCATTTTATGTCCTAGATTCTACTATAGTACACTATGTACATGTCCCTCTTACTACGTTGTAACTTTCAAGCTTCAGGAGGTCGACTGTCCCTATACAATTTCAGTTGACTACCATTGATCATTACCTTGCGTTTTGTTCCTGCTAGATCATTTAGTTGTACATATACCCCATCTGTGACAATATTTACTTCATATGGCCCCAACCAATGCATTCTAAACTTACCAAGATGTTGAAAAAAATTATTTTCATAGAGAAATACTAGGTCTCCTTCCTTGAAACTCTTCCTCTTGATATGTCTATGATGTCAAGATTTATCTATGGCTTTTTGTAATTCCTAGATAAATCCTACCATAATTGTATCCTCTTCTATTTCCATTCGTTGATTGAACCTCTCCTTCACTGTGCCTCTTTCTATCATGTTGGTGATTGTTTCTATACACAGACTGGGTACCAAAAATTCTAATGGTACTACTCCTTCCTTCCCATACACCAATCTAAATGGTGTATGTCATGTAAACTTATTTCATGTAGTATTGTATTCCCATAGTACTACTGGTATTTTCAAATCCCAATAATACTTGTTGACATTGCAGGTCTTTGTTAGAGCATGCTCCAAGATATTATTGAATGCTTCCACTGTTCCATTTTCCTGAGGATTATAAGGTGTATTCTTTTGGTTATAAACTTCATACTCCTCAGTCATATCCCGGATAGTATTGTTGATAAAGTAAGTACCTTGATCACTCATCAAAATTCTTGGACATTCAAATTTGGTGATCACTTGCTCAAACAAGAAGTGTGTTGTTGTCTCTGTGCTGCGGTATTTGAATGGTGTTGCTTCTTCCATCTTGTTAAGTATTATGTCACAGTAATGATATATATTTCTCCTGACCTTTTTGATGGTGGATGGATTGGACCAACAAATTCTATTTCCCATTTGTCAAATACATGCAAAGTTACTTGTGGTTTTAGGGGCATCTCATCCCTTTTGTTGGGTTTTCCAACCCTGTTATAGACATCACATGTCTAGAAATATTTCTTGGCATCTCTATGGATTTTTGGCGACCATAGTCCTATGCAGAATACCTTTTGCATGGTATCTTTTCCAACATAATGTATGTTATCACTGAAAAATCATCCACAATATTGCACACAGTGGTTGAAGAAAGACATCAATTCCATTAGAAATTAGTACATCTACAACATCAAAATCCATCAAAAAGGCACAAAACTATACACTTGGTTCAAAAATTAAAATGCACAAATTCACCAAAGGAAGTCTGTGCATAGTGTGCAGAATGCGTAGGCTAACAGATCCCTCGCCTATGATAAAATCCATGCACTTCTAATGAACGATGCATTTATGAATATTGTCGGACTCTCAATAACTTCTATTCCGACCCCCAACACGATTTGACATTAAGATCTGAGCGAAATCTAGCTTGGAGGATGGTCAAGGGCCAATAAGTGCCCTAAAAGGCCCCTTGTTCACAAGATGAATCAGTTGTATATTTCCATGAATGGACACTATAAATATTTTCCATGGGTGTGCTATAAAGATAATAACTTCAAGGTATTTTTATGCTACAATAATTCTTCTTTGAGAATCCTCTTTTCTCTTGGAATCATTCAAGCACCATTGAAAGGTCCATTCCACTCACTTTTTGAGGGAATTGGCATTTCTTTTCTTCACCATTTGTCATTTTCCTTTGTATGAAGAGAAGATCTCTCTATTAGGTAACTCAATATCCCTCCCAAGGAGGAAGAGGGGACTCATAAGTCCCTTCCTTTCTATATGGTGTTTATCCTATCAATATATCGATCCATTGGTAGCTATATATTGATCGTTTTTTATTTTCATGGTTCTAGTTCTTTCAAGATTCTCTAACATTTTTTTCTTAATTTTTTTTTTTTTTTTTCATGTGTATTTGGTTATCTAATCAACTCACAAAATTTTGTCTTGTTTAGCTGTATTAACTAAGCATGCAAGTGTTGTGTTTTTGCTCACCCATTTGACGAAACCAACACAAAAGATTGGTGACCATACCTGGGACCAATATCAAATTCCTCCCTATAGAAGTTTTGAGAGCACTTATTTCTAATTGTTTTGATATGGAGGTACCAAAACCGGCCTAGTCCATCCTTCCAAAGTCAAAATTCATAGCCAAGGCAAGAGAATTTCACTTGGAAATTTCTTTCCTGGCGTGTGATAGGAAGTGCACAACTTTCAAGGCACACAAATGTGCACTCTATGCACTATGAGCATGACAACATTCGCTACTCTACACATTCTACGCCCTCTACATGCATATTAGAACTACAACCCACACATAGGTTCATTTTTTGCAAATTCTAAGGGTTTTTATGGGTGGTTTAAGGGCTGCTAACCTTCATATTTTAATTTCCTTCACTTTGTAAAGCAACCACACTTCACTTAGAGTCCTTTCTCACAAGAAAGGTTATCTAACATAAGCACATAGGGGTAAAAATAATCACTATTCTTCTCTTTGCTTTGTTTCCACATGGATGGCTCATTTGGCATTTAAAATTTTGAGTTGAAGTTATTGTTTTTTCAAACATAATCAATTAATTTGGGACTAGAAATCAATTTTAACCCTCAAGTATGCTCTTCCCCCGCACCCAAGTGTGATCTCGAGAATCAGAAAAGGTGGTTGAATGGAAATTTCATCTCCCTTTAAAAATCATTAGGAGAGGACAAAGCCCTCCTAGGGTACCTCTTAGTGTTGGAAATCATCTTAAAGATTTGTAAGTGCCCATACATGTCCACATGTTTGTAATATTAGGATAGTTTCTAAAATATTTCTTAGTGTAGACAACACTCTAGGAAAGTTTAAAAGATCAAGTAATGGGCCCATACATGCAGACATGTCTACAATCCTAGGATAGTTTCAAAAGATTTTCTATTTTAGACAACATCCTAGGGAGTTTAAAGGATTTATAAGGACACATATGTCCACATTGCTAGCTATATATGGATTTGAATATTCCACAAGGTTGTACCAAAGAAACATAGTAAGTTAGGTAAGAATATTTCTAAGGACCAATGGAAGTCCACATGTTTCATTCTCTCACTTAACTTATTAAAATATTATTGTAATATCTTACGCCAAGCCCCTGTGAAATGTACTGATGTTTGTAGGTTGGTGAGTCGAGTGTTGATAAGCTGGTAGGCTTATGTGTTATACGCTAAAGATCCTAGATGCTAAGGCCAATAAGTCTTATTTTTGTATATGTAATTATGCAAATCATTAATAAAATTTATACATCGCTTCATGTAGACCAACCATGTAGAAAGAGTGATGGGGGATAAAGCTCCACCAGGTAGAGAAAGGGATGGGACTCAGAGGATAGGAAAGAGGGGATAAGATAGGGGACTTAACCCAAGGGAATATTATAATATATTCCTGAAAAATGAAAATATTAAAGTGGGGGAAAAATAAATCCAGTTATCTTAAGTTGCTGTGAAAGGGAACGAATGCTAAATGGAGTCCATGCTGCTCCAAGAAGACAGGTGTCAACCTGGGCACATGCAGTTAAATATGGAGAGTCATCTTGTTGGAGGGAGGGGTTCGTTTCCCATTATTGGATCCTTCTCCTAACCTGTTGGGCCTCCATCATCGACCTTTGCATCTTTCAGGCACATCTAAAACCAACAATTGGGGAAGTCGACCTGTGTTTTCCTGTGAAATCCATCATATCTGCACTTGCCAAAATCGAGTTGTACCTTACCAAATTGTGGTTGCTTCCATTCCTTGAGCTGTATTGAACCTTTTCTATTGTCCTCACCTTGTTGGAACTGAGTTGAATTTCATGGAAGAAGTGGATTTTCAGGCCCGTGGTTGAAGAGGCAGGTTGTCAGGTCTATGAGAAACTCTCTCTAGGTGAGAGAGTTTGTTGGGAAGTGATTTTCTCCTAGAGAGAGTCCATCACCATCTATAGATCTCTGAGAATTACTGATCTGGCCTATTGCTGAGACCCTTAAAGGGGAAGTGGAGAAGTCGATGGACTATGGAACAGTGAACGTGCATATTCCTGGGGTGGAACAGGCATGTGTGGAATGAGGGTCCATGAGTAGTGGGCGTAAGAAGGCTCTTGGAGAGAATCATTCCAATTTCACTGTGGAATCTCCTATAACCTCAACCTAGTGTAGGATTCCCTTGCCCCAGGTGGAGCTTATTCCCATCTCTTGGGTGACCCACTGCTAAGCATGATGAGAAACGTGGTCTAAGGATGGGAGGTTTGTGTAAGGTTTGCACGTAGTTGGTGGTTTTTCTCCTGTTAAAATATAACTATCATTTTTATGCTTAACTATGTATGTTGTGCATGTTTGTGATTCTTGCAATGTTATAATGTGTTCCATTGTATGTATGAATTACTGTCAATTCCATAGGACTCTATATAGTAGCAATAATTTTGTGTTATTTGTTTTAAATTCATTAGAAATGCATGTTATATGTGTGTGTGTGTGTGTGTGTGTGT